>BRDA01007481.1:0-43378 GCA_036984385.1 Crenuchus spilurus | reverse complement strand
TTATTGCTGTAAAGGGGGGGTCACAGCAGATACTGAAAGCAGAGGTTCACATACTTTTGTCTCTCACAAATATGTCATATTGGATCATTTTCCTCTATAAATAAATGAGCAAGTCTAATATTTGTGTCTCATTTGTTTAACTGGGTTCTCTTTGTCTACTTTTAGGACTTGTGTGAAAATAATATTATAAAATAATTGAGAAATATTATAGAAATATAATAGACAATTCTAGAGATCACAAACTTTTATGCAGCACTGCACATCTATTCCTGCATTTCAGGCCTGCAACACATTCCAAAGAAGAGTGAATGTGAACAGATGGCCTTAAGATGTGAAACAGTATGTTGATGTTGCATTTTTTTTTTTTTTTTTTATTGTCCATATTCTGTACTGGGGACAGATTAGGACTGCAGCCAGGCCAGTCTAGTACCCAAATCCTCTTCTTTTGCAGCCATGCCATTGTAATGTGTGCAGCATGTGGTTTTGTTCTACTTTGTCTTTAAGTTTAACTTTTGTTTTTAAGTCTAGGTTTTTTTTTTAAGTCTAGGTTTTGTTTTTAAGTCTAGGTTTTGTTTTTAAGTCTAGGTTTTGTTTTTAAGTTTAGGTTTTGTTTTAAATTTAGGTTTTTTTTTCAAGTCTAGGTTTTGTTTTTAAGTTTAGGTTTTGTTTTTAAGTTTAGGTTTTCTTTTTAAGTCTAGGTTTTGTTTTTAAATTTAGGTTTTGCATTTTCCTGTTGAAACATTCCTGGACATCCCATGGAAAGATGTATTGAAGGCAGCGTATGTTGCTGTAAAATCTCAATGTATTTTTCTACGTTAATGTTATCATCACAGAAGTGTAAATGACCTTTGCCAAGGCCACTGACACAACCCCTACTATGACAGATCCTGGGTTTTGGACGTGTTGCTGGATGATAATTTTTATCTTTGGCATTCATTTCTTAAAAAAAAAAAAAGGGCTGGAATACTCATTTATCTGACCATAGTGCAGATATCCACTGTGTGATGGTCCATCACAGATGCCACTGTTACCAGATATGTCCTGAACATAGTTAATGTAACGCTGTTTTTGTTTTTTGGCCAGAGTAGTGTTAAGTAGCATTTGTGAATATAATTTCATATTGTAGTGTTTGACAAAGATTTGCCAGAGTAATCTCTTGCCCTTGATGTTATATCAGGTATTGATGATGGTTCTTAATGCAGTGCTGTCTGAGGGATCAGAGATTACAGGTGTTCAGCTTATTCTTGCGCCCTTGCCCTTTACGTGCTGAAATTCCTCCAGATTCCTTGAATTATTTAATGATATTATACACTACAGAGGGAGAAATATGCAAATCCCTTCCAATCTTTCTTTGAGGAACATTTTGATCATTTTCTCCAGCATTTGTTGATAAACTGGAGATCCTCTGCCCATCATTGCTCCTCAAAGACTGCTTTTGTACCGAATCATGATTACAGTCACCTGTTTGAAATCATGAATAGCACTAAATTGCCCATCCCAACTTTTCAGTAATGTGTCGCAGGCCTGAAATGCATCTGCAATTAAACAAAAGTCAATATAAAGAACACCACTTTGTTCATTTTTTGTGAAAAAGTTTCTGACTTTTTCTAATTTAGGGTTGTACACGTCTGAGCTCAGTTTAAAGTTAGGCCACAGCCATCATATCCAACATAACCTCACATCTGCAATAGAGAGCAACACCAATTATAAATAATCCTGAGAGGCAATTGTACAGTATTATATCCTAAAGCCATTCTGGTGCACTGTTTCGCCTTGTAGGTACACAATCATATGTATCCATGGATTATTCTTTAAAACAGTAGGTGAACAGAAAGATGCCTAAAAACTGACCAATACACTGTGTGCTACTGCAGGTAGGTGTTGCCACAGAGATGCAGGTTTGAAGGTTAGGCTGTTATGAGATATTTATAAAGTGTTTTAAATGTCATATGTTTGATTTGATTCTGTTGAATGTATCATTATAAGCAGGGCTGTGTGTTGTTGCATTTTTGATGTGTTAACCATTGTGCTTTTATTGTTATCCAGCTGTGAACCCCCCCCTCAACATTATACAACAATAGAATGGGGGGGGTGACACCACTGTGGGCTAACAAACAGGTGCATGATCAAATGAATTTTTTGAGTAAGATTCATCATCACTGCTGGTGTAAAATGTGTATCAGTACATATGGTATGTATGTGTGTGTGTGTGTGTGTGTGTGTGTGCACGCATGTTTCCATGTGCCAAAAAAAGGAAAGTAAACTGGTCAACAATGGTCTACTCTCAGGTTCTTACACTGCTTGTTCCTGAAAATTTGCAAATAACTATTGTTTTCTTTACATGTAGAAACAAATGGCAAAAATCTGGAGAGTTCTTGGGATTTTTGTTCATTTGATCAGTTGAAGTTTACCAGCAGCAACCAAGGATTTTTTTTTTTCTAAGCAAATAAAACAAGTGGCATTTATTACTTGCTAAGTGAGCCTGTATATAGTTTTATTTACTGGTTTATTTTGTCAAATTAAAGTGAATATGCTGTCATGAATGTACAGAAATGCTTTATCAGGTTTAACCTTCTTT
The DNA here is from genome assembly GCA_036984385.1 of Crenuchus spilurus. Classification (NCBI taxonomy): domain Eukaryota; kingdom Metazoa; phylum Chordata; class Actinopteri; order Characiformes; family Crenuchidae; genus Crenuchus; species Crenuchus spilurus. The sequence continues at coordinate 40,800 of BRDA01007481.1, read as the reverse complement.
TTTTTTCCAAATAAAAAAGTTCACCACCAAGAACTAATATTCCAAGAAATTCCCAACAGTTTAGTGTTCCATATCCGGAAAAAAAGACTAGCACTTCTATTAAAGCAACTGTAGTCAAGCAAATGGATGCACACACTAGTCAATGAACATCCAGTCAGTGAAGTATATTTTATTTCATTGTATATTAAGACGTTGCTTTTGTTCTAGAACTTATACAGTTTTATATATAAAAAGTCCCCTAACAAGTTTTCTCTGGATGAGGTGGAACAATTCCAGAGCAGTTCTTTCTCTGTGGAGTTTGGCTTTAGTGGACCACCGCTGTAATGTATGTTTCTATAGTCGGTGACCTGAGATTGTGTGAATTTAAAGGTACATGTCTGGGCACTGCATGACATCTGTGATCCAAGTTAACCAGATTTTAATACAAAGTCTCACTAATCAGTGTATACGAACTGGAATATGCATACACATTTTAAAACAATGAAGAATCAGGCAGTGTATTTGTAACGTTTCTCTAAATAACCTTTTGAAGTAGGCTCTGCAGGTATTTGGACAACTCAAAAATAGCATGTTTCACATGAAATGCAACTGAACTACTTTTTTGCCTTCTTTTTTATTTTTGCCAAATTTTCTCTTTCCCAATGTGGTAGTCGCCAATTAACCCAACCCATTAGTGGCTCTCCCCATCACTTTGCACTGTCCCTGACTCTAGGAGGGTGAAGACATGCACACGCCTCCTCCGTAGCCACCGCCTCTTTTCAAACTACCACTTAATACACCGTCACTGAGGAGCCAACGTGCTTGGAGGAACGTGCAGGGTCTCTAGTTTCGACGCCTGTAGGGTCTCAGTAGATGCCTGAGCCAGCAGACATTACAATGTGAGAGTGATGGAGAGAGAGAGAGATCGCCATCTACCTGCCCAGAGAGAGCACTGCCAATTTTGCTCTCTTGGGCCCCGGCTGTTGATGGCAAACAGCATCACCAGAATTCGAACTCGTGATCCTCTGGTTATAGTGTCAGCGTCTTAGCCTGCTGAGCCACTCGGGGCCCTTTTATCTTCTTCCTTGAAGGTTTAACTATGTAAACATGAAGTTGTGCATTCTTCTTAATTGTTGCCCTAATATTTGGGACATGCATTTTTGGTTGACAAACTATTACATTCAACCTTCTGTTTGATATCATTTATGTATGGTGTTGGTGGAAGCCGGCCACATACTGTTGGAATTTTCAAACAACCACAATATCACTGATGAATATTTATGGCTAAAGTACATAGTGAAAGAAAATAGTTATTTCTATAAGGTGATAACAAGGTAGGTCTGTCTATAGTAGCCAGGAAGTGTACAGCATTAAAAAAAAAAAAGCCCTGTGCCTACTCAGTGTTACTACAATGCTGAGAATGGTCTACAATCTACAATGGTCCATTTCCAAGCGTAAACAGTCATGTTTTTTCCTTTACCAAGTGCACTAATGATTTGGAAGCAATGTCCTGAAGTGTCACCATGCTGTACTGCTCAACATTACTAATACCGGTCTTTCATTTTTAATGCACAAACAGAATTCACCTATTTGACACTTTGCAGACACATTTCACCAAGTTCAGTCTATAGTAATATTTTATTGCTCTTTAATGTGTGTTTTTAACGTTTCTGAACACAAATTGAGAAAGTGTGTCATAGTTACAAATATCCGGACTGGGATCAGTTGCACTCAGCCTATAAAAATGAGTAACAACAAAGCTACCTCAACCCAAATAACAAATAAGCAACTTTTAACAGTTTATGCAATGTGTACAGTATACGAGTGCATCTGGAAAATTAGAATATTGTGGAAAAAGTTCATTTGTGTTCATTATTACATACAAAGTGACATTTCAAGTCTTTTTTTTTTCTTACAGCTCATAAAAAGCAGAAATCTAGAATTTCTACTATTTAACTTCAAGTTTCAGTAAATTACTGTACCAACAGCATCACTATCAACAAAGTATCAAAGGCTTGAAATGTCACTTTAAGTGTAATGAATATAAAATATGAAAGTTTACATTTTTAATTTAAATTATAAACACAAATGAACTTTTTCATGGTATTCAGTGTTTCAGATGCAGAACAATGACCATCATGACGTACAGAATCAAAGCATTTAGCAATGTCAGGACAGTCTCACTCATTTTCTTCTTTACTTGTATATGTACATATAGTTTAATATTAATTAAATTTCACAAAAAAACATGTCTAATAGTATTGGCAACTGCTGCTTTTTTTGTACCTTTAAAAAATTCAACTTTAACAAGTAAAAATAAACAGAAATAAACACTTAAAGCAAGCAACTGGGGAAAGGCAGGGGAAGGAGTAAGCAAATAAACCAAATCTTTTGATTTAGTTCTCTTTTTGCTGCAAGTACAGTCCTTATTTTCACTTTTCCTCAAACAGTGGCAAAACACACCTACAAAAGCAATGTTTACAAACCGTGTGCAAGTGTAAATTCATCAAAGTCAAATATAAAAACCTATTAGAACTGTATCTACTCGAACCATAAAAGCATGTCGATTTGTGTACATTCCCCCATCAATGTGCAACAACATTCACTTAAAGAACACAAACTAACTCTTACTCTCATCCATCACCAAGTACCACAGCTAGACAGCTTGTGTTGCAGATCTTTGGCACAATGTTCTGGATTCGGAGTCTTTTTTTCCACAGGAGTTCACATGTCTTTCTTATCTTCATTCACAACCTGATTCTAAGAGAGAAACAGAAAATAAAGGTAAAAAAAATGAGCGATGGTGTTTTGTCGTTGTGCCAACAGCTTTTGGGATATGAATGTATGTATATATGTATGTATTTCATTTACACTGAAATGTCTATTAGGCACCACACCTATTACAACTGTTATTTATAATGTATTCTGAAACAGCAAATTATCATATTTAACTAAACACTCACATGTAAAGTGATGAACTCGGTCAATACGGATATATAATAATGCCTGAATCTCATCATCAGTTACATTTCTTACTTTATTACAGGGCATTTAAAAGGCACAGTATGTAGTTTCCAGCGACATCTAGTATTTTAGTTTCCATATTTCAACCAACTGAAGACTTTTTCCACAGCCCCTCCCTTCCAAACACAAAGGAGTCTCTACGGTGGCCTAAGAGGTCATATATCTTTGATACTCCTGAACGCGATGTCTAATAGCAGCTTTAGAGCTAGTGATGTCAAGTGGTAAGATTAATTTTAATGATAAATGTATTAAATGTAATATGTAAAATGATCATAGCTACAATGCAGATGAAACATATTTTCTGCACTTCAGTAGTGCTATTGTAAACGTTAGCCGTTTTCTGTACAAAGTAATAAAGTAAACACATCAAACTGCTTCACTGTAGACAGATAATGCAGGCAGGATACACATTTTTCTCTAGTCAAGGTAAGCTTGCCATGCTCTGAAGAAGCACTTCAGCTGATAAGAGTTCACACGAGCTCATATTAGCTAAGCTCGCTAACTAGCGCGCAGCTACGAACCTCCCGTTCCACCTTAAATGCTTCAGCAGTGTTCAGCTCCGATGCGCTACAACGTCCTGCAGAACCATTTAAGGTGGAATGGGGGAAACACTGCGCACACGAATATGAAGCTGTTTCATCATGTTTTCTTTTCTTTGACGATTGAAGTTGTTTTCTCTTCTTGACGAGCATAAGAATGTTCTGCCATCTTAACAAATAAACAAAAAAACCTTTATTCTTGCTTCTCCGTGTTTTTCTTCTTATTGAGGTATATGCAATGATCTATATTACTGGATAGGACGCTGCCTATTCGCTAGCATTGAGGCCGGCGCGACGACATGGAGCCGCCATGTTGTGTGGAAGTGAAGCTTGTAAACAATGGCACATGACCAGCACAAAGCTCTAACTTCGCTAATAATTGTCCGATTTTCAAAATTTAAAGTTCTTTACAAAGAGGATAAAAAGCTCTTTAACATTAATCAAAGTATTAAAATGGTTGATGACATGTTAGGCTACTATCGGCTCTCGCATCTGTCGTAGCTGACATTTTCTCTAGGCCTTACTGCTTACATGACTTCTAATGGCTGTAAAATCGTTAATAATTATCCGATTTTCAAAATGTAAGTTATTTACAAAGAAGACAAAGAATTAAATTGTGTAATGCTGCTATCGCATGGCCACTGACATAAATATAGTCATGTTTTCTTGCCTTGCTGATACTAGCTAGTGACTGATGGTTCTACACAAATTATACATTTTTTTCAACCTGTCGACTGTCTTAATCCAAAGTAAAGAACACGGAGACCTCCGTAAATAAAATGTAAAATGTAAATGTAGAAATATTCAGTGCTATCATCTTAGTTAATTTAATGTTACAGTACTGAAATACTTGTAATAATAAATTTTCATGTAAATCCTGTATTTTGTTGCTGGTGTTATTGTTCCAACTAAAAGGCAGTTTTTTAATGTTTAAGTTCATTTATTAACATTCATACAATTCTACATGTTTTCACACCTTTAAGTTATACCTGACTACTTGTATTCAAGCCAATTAATGTCTTTGTGAAGAGAAATATTCCACATAAGAAATAGTAAGACTTCCATCTGTAGAATAAGACATTATAGACATTATTTTTGACCAAGGTTGTATACAAGACTTTATAAGACTTCACAAGCATTCACAGGAACCCTGTAGTAGGTACTGATCTATACATAATACAGCATCAATACATGTATGTGGGCATGTCTTTACTGTCCTTGAAAGAGAACTAATTTGTTCAACATTTGTCTGATCTTTTTACCTAATAAATCATTTTAAAATGAATACATACTTGTGGAATGTGATCCCCTGGTCTCTGCTGACAGAATTCCAATAAGTAAAGCCATAAAACACAAAACATTGCAGCCCTTTTGTTGTTTGTAAACACTGTTTTCCTTCCGATCTTGCCCTGCTTCCACACAACATGGAGGCTCCATGCTGGCGCGTTCAAAAGTCACGTGTCCCCTATCCAGTAATATAGATCATTGGGTATATGTTTATTTATTCTTCTTCTCCTGTTTTATGTCAGCCAACGGTAAAATAAAGCTACAGCGCCATCGAATTTGAGTGGCCAATTTGTCATTACAACACAAACGGTTTTTGCCTCGTTTGTCCTTTTAGAACTACTGTAGAAACATGGCGATGCAACATGGCGGCCTCAGTCGGTGTTCGACCCGCGACCAATGTAGATATAAACAGCTTATTCTAAGGTAAAATAATCAAACGACTTCTTAGTTTATAATGATTAGATGTGTTTTTAATCATTTTTATTAGTGATTATCTTAAACTCTGCTAAAAGATAACCTGAAATATTACATACTGTGCTTATAAGTAACATTGTAAAAAATGTGTTTTATAAGGTTATTTTTGTTTAGTATTTAATTCTGTCTAAAGATCTAAAAGGAAATTTACACAACGAAAATTGTGTAAATATTTTATCATGTCACTGTATTTACTAGCAATAGGCTATCAGAATTATTGGCTCCATGGTAATACAGCATTATACAACTAAAAGAAAGATTTCTTGGTTAAGATGACAAGAAATATCAAATGCTGTGACGTATTTGACAGAAACGTGTATGTTTACATGTATTTTTCTTTAAATAATGTCCTACCTCAATAACACACTGTGCTTAACGTGTCCTATCTGGTGTGAAAATCATGAAAATAAATAAGTGATGTGTTCTTACTGCCATTTGTGCTCATATTTAAACAGGTGCCAATAATTCTGCATTAACTTTAAAATAAACTTTTTCACAATATCTTTACAACATCTAAATGTCTAAACAAAGACATCCCTCAAATGTTGTGAGAACGCAGTACTTACTAGCTACATTTGGAACGTTTGGTTACCTGCAATTTCTGGTAGTCTCCAAGTAAACGATCGTACTCTTTGGTCAGGTCCTCTGTTTGCTTCTGCATGGCATCTACATCTAACCTGGACTTCCTCAGAGCTGTGGAGACAAATACTGTAATGACTGGCCTACTGATATTACATATAAAACCATGTACTTCTGTTTGTTTTACAGTGTGGGTCTGTATCATCAAATGTGCTGTAACCAAGTCCAAATGCTGACCGAGCGGTACCGTTTAATGTTAGAGTGAAATGTTTTCCATGTGTTACTTTATTATATTAGTACTGCCTCTGCATCCTGACAGCCCTTATATAAACTTCCAGTCTCCGGCTTTGTGACCGCCTCAAATCTGCTGTGCAGAGCTGGGAAAAGGAAATCCTACCAATATTGTTCCCAACCTTCTCCTCCCAGCTGCCCTCCTTCCACTACAACATGAAGAGGACGTCATGACTTACTTCAAACAGAAAGTTGAGAAGATCAGAGACAGACAACAATCAAAACTGACGAGGTCTTCATCGCTTACTAAGGATGAAGGAATGTAACTCGCCCATAATCATCCTATAACCTGCACACTGGACCTAATTTCTACAAAACGTCTCCAAGCTATTTTCCCTGACCTTATTCTGACTTAGTGCTAATATCTGGCCCAGTTCCGTCCATTTTCAAAACTGCTTGAATGATACTACTACAAATAAGCTGTCTCAGCTTTTGCTTTGACCTCCCCCTGAAATGTGGACTAAAGACAGACCTCTTCAGGCAAAACTGAGGTTAACGCCTTTGTGCAGATTCACAGTTCTTTATATTTACTTACCTAGATCAGACTACGGTATGCCTCGTCTCTCACATTATAGATTATTGCCATATTTATAACTATGTCTATAGGTACTGTTGTATTGCATTAGCTTCTGCTTTTTGCCCATTTTGTAATTCACACTGTATACTATTTTCTGCTATATATGAACTTGTATATAAATGGGCAGACAAAATATTCCTAGAGGTACACGTCTCAGTTTTAAAAATGTATTCCATACAGAGCATCTGATTATGAGCATTTAAACAAGTAGTGGGAATATTTTTTTACAGCACAGTAATAATTATAAAATTAATTAATTAAATAAATAAAATCCCTTTCTAAATATACAGTGGATCCAGTGTCCTGTGAGACTCTTGATAAAAATGTTCCCTCATATCAGAATTATTCATAAAAGAATTAGGTTTAGACAAGCTGACATGGGGTTTAACACAGATTTTTTCCCATCCTCATATTCCTACTGGAATACTTACGACACCGAGCAAATACTCATCAACTTATCAACATTTCTCCTGATACTTATGGTGTAAACATGGAAAAAATAAATTAATCATAATAGGCAACAGGCCAGGGACTGGGATATAACGATTTGGGGGGTTTCACCACGGCCTATTTGGGGCAGCCATGGCCTAGTGGTAAGGATCTGGTCTTGTGACCAGAAGGTCGCTGGTTCGATCCCCAGACAGGACATGACTGAAGTGCCCTTGAGCAAGGCACCTAACCCCCTAACTGCTCCCTGGGTGCCGGTGGATAATGGCTGCCCACCGCTTTGGGCACAAATTCTCACAGCCTAGTGTGTTCACTAGTGTGTGTTTCACTGCACGAATGGGTTAAATGTGGAGGTCAAATTCCATTGTGTGAAAAATCACATTGGCTAAATTGGTTGATCTTAATCTACACAACTGCACAAGCAAAAAGTGCAACAAGTCAAGAATAATCATTTCTGAACATAAAACAGTAAAAAACATGTGAAGTGCATCATCTATACAACTCACGATTTTCAGTGTTAATGTTTAAAATAAAACATTATTATGAAGAACGGTAACGTCTCACATGTTCGGCCTCAACATTATGTGGTTAAATATAACACAAGCATAGTTACAAAGCAAAGCATTTAAAAAAGCTAATTTTCTAGAATACTCAGACATACTGTAGATGTCATGTATACAAATTATATATACATGTTATTGAGCTTGACGCAGTTTAAATTTGTCATGAAAATAATATAGATGCATTTATTTGTATGTATTCACAGCTTGGAAAAGGTCACTGAAGTGTACTGAAATTATTGATCCACCTGATATTTTATAGGTGTGTACAGTCATAAGAAGTATGTGCACAGTTCACTATTCAATTTTAGGTTTCAGGGTTTTATTGCAGTTTTTAGAAAATATCCCAATTTTATTTAACAAGGTGGTACACCAAGGTGTGTTAATATCACACTTAGATTTAGTTTATCTAAACTGAATCTGTTTTTAATTGAATCTGTTCTGTATAGACAATTGTTCTATTACTGTTTAATTTTATCTCATGGGCTGTTTCATGTTTATAGGCTATATTATTTTGCATTTGACAGCACATTTTTTTACATAAAATGTTTTTTCATCAATCAGTTCATTTTGTTTTATACGTACATGCCCGTTTCCAAAGTCAGGGGCTGAGACACTGATGCAAAACTAATTTTTTTTAAATATATATATTTTTTAAAAATATTCTGGCACCCTCAAAGGTGTAAAGTGCACATGGGTAATTTCAATATTCAGAATGAGCATTCTAGAGCATGAGCCTGGATACAGGTAAAATCATTTTATTACATTATCCACTGATGTAACTTTTTGAACACAGCCCAAGAAAACAAGTACATTGGTCGAAGGTTATGTTACCCTCATTTATTGCTTAATACAGTGGTACCCCTACTTACGAGCATCCCTAACGAGTATTCCAGGTAACGAGTCGAGATCTCAGAATATTTTTGTTCCAGGTAACGAATAAAATTCCAAGTAACAAGTAACGTAAATTAGTTCAAGTATGCCAACCGCTAGGGGCGCGGCAGTCGTAGCATCTCCTAGATGTTAGCGTAGAAGAAGAGGTCAGTCATTACCTTTGACCGCTGTCCAGTGAAAGTGAAAGTGCTAGTGAAAGCGACACAAAGACAGCAAAAGGTAGTGAACAAGAAAGTTAGATACATTTTACTTTTACTTTTCATATGATAAGTGTAACCATGCCATACACGTACGCCCGTCCTCCTGTCCTCCTTAGCCACCAGCCTACACGAGCACCGTCGTCGTCTCGTTTATGTTTTAAAAACCCATATAAACACATTATTTACATATTAAAGTATACTGTATATTGGCCGGCTGACACGGATTAATCAGTTTTACATGTATTCTTATGGGGAAAATGCATCCAGCTAACGAGCAAACCAGCTAACGAGCAAACCAGCTAACGAGCTCGGCTCCTGCACGGAATAAACTCATAAGTAGGGTTACCACTGTATTTATTTACAATCTCTATGCTAATGTATTTCACTATTCATAAACTTCAATGTTGCCACAGCACACTAAAATATTTGGTGATAATGCAGTAATTAACCCTGAACCTTTTGTGTAATTGCACTGCTCTGTGCCAGATTAATGCGTAAAATTATTTTCTTGAAAATGTGGAGACATCTTGGTGATGCCACAAAATAGTGAATTTTTGGTGCATTATCTGAGAGATTATCTCATTATTCTTCAGGTCGTCAAATCATGATGAGTCTACATTACTTAGTTCTAGTTGACAAACATGTTTGCTAGACAGATTTTAGAATTTTCCTTAAAAGGAAAGAGTGTATTTACTAATTCAGCCTCTATCACACACAGGCGACACTCATGTTTCTACCCACCTTCACCAGATGTCTTCAGCTCCTCTGTGAGTTTCCGCACCTCCTTCCTAAGCAGCTCACTCTCCTTTGTATTCTTTTCACCTTCTGCACCATCTACCAAAGCCTAAAAGAGGCATAAATACACAAATAGAGATGTTGCTGAGGTAGAGGACTGAGGTCTACAATGAAATCTAGACTGACCAACAAGTGAACAACACTTAATGTAAGTACAAAGCTGTTTATGAGAATGTATGAGAATAAAACACATTAATTAGCTAGTTTGAAAATTGTCACATGAAAGATAAAGGCAGCTGTGAATATGTATGCTGCTTACACAAGTATTCATTCCATTCAGAATAGAACTACCTTTCACTACAATAACTACATAAATAAATGCAATAATTAAATCTTTTTGATCAGCACTGCACACTATTTTGGAGAGATTTTGCTAATTATTCCTGATACATTTGCCCCAGGTTGTTTAGATTGGTTTGTTAATGATTGTTGGCCACAGTTTTAATATTGTGCCATATTTTATCAATTGGACTAACAGCTGGACTTTGACCTGGCAACCACTTTTCTGTTACTGCACCAACAAACTCAAAGGAACCCAAACATATTGTTCTTGAATGAATGAGTATTACACTTATATAGCACCTTTCTGAAACCTGATGATGCTTTACAATCAACATAATCTTAATGTTGTACTTGATGCCATTTCTGCTTTTGATTTAGTACAATACAAGTTCTTATAACTCTACTTGTCAGGACCAACCATTTTCAGTAGCTAAAAACTATGTGGAATTAGGTAATGATGTAAATATTTACTATATTTACATTTGAGCCATTTAAATATAAATAATAATAATATTATTATTATTATTATTATTATTATGCTAAAAAAACAGTAACCCATTAATTTAAGAATATTATTAAATATTAACTCACAAGGTTGTTAACTAGGTCAGCAGAGTAGAGCAAGTTGCCATGGCAGTGCTAATCTAATAGCTAGGTTTGAGAAATGTTCAACAATGCCACTGACATTAAAGTGGACCTTGCTGTGTCAACAGTGCTAGGTTAACTAGCATGCTAACAGCTCCAGGTGTTGTAGTGAGTACTGACTGGTAGCTAAAATCAAATGTGTATTAATCAGGTGTGGAGCTACAGCCTGCTAGCATAGAGAAAGCTAGCAGCTACTAAGCTAACTAGGACTGTTGCTAATGGTGGTGCTAACAGTGTCAGACAGCTTCTGAGTAACATTGACGATTAGCCATAACTGAGAATGTTCTGAAGTGTTTACAGTTAGTGCTTATGCGACAACAAGCCTTTGCAGTACTTTTTAGAAAATATTCAAAAGCCAAAAACCTGCTTGAGTAGCTCGATGTTCTCCATGTACTTCCTCGCAGCCTGATTAGCTGCCTCTGTCTGGGCAAGAAGAGCCGTACTGGTGTTGGTGGCCACTGCTAGCTGACTTAGTAACATGATGACCCGTCTCATGACCCTATTATAGATAAGTTCCAGCAGATGAAAACAGAACATTTCGTGTATGATCTTTGTTGTGGATAAGGATATTACTTACAGCCACAGGAAGAGAGAGAAGCCAGAAATGTACAGGTTTCTTTGGGCTCTGAACAGCTTCATATGCAAATGGTCAAACATGTTAGAGTTCATCTTGACTTCTTTATTGGGCTCAGCTGAAGAGTACTTCCTTACCTCTCTCACAGCATCTATAGCAGAATTCAACACGAGACGTACAGCTTGATCAATTTAGCAACCACACAAAAATATTATAAAACTTAAAGTACAGTTTTGATGTTTTGACATCAAGAGAATTCATTCACCCAAAAAGAGGACAATGAGGATGATAATCATGGCCAAGAATCCCTTGTTCCAAAACCGACTAATACTGTTCCAGATGTTCAGGTTGAAAATCTTCTGCCATCTGCAAAGAACAACAGCAAAAATACAGCATGTCACAAATAATTTGACTAATCTCTCTACTAACTACAATTCTGGTGGTAGATCTGGAGTTTGCTTCATCCTGGTGACACTGCCTTCTGTTGCAGTGCGGCTATGTGTGAAGGACAGACTACGTTTCACTCACTGTTTTTATAAAATGACATTATCCAAAGTGTCTGACAGACAGGACTCCTCAAACACATTAGATAGGTAATGTCAGCTGATTGTGCTGGCTGTACTGCCCTTTTTTACTGAACAGTGAACCAGACAACTGAAACATTTCACTGCACAAATATATCTTACGAAATAGTTAGGGCTGGGCGATATGGATCAAAAATTATATCTCGATATTTTCAGCTGAATATCAATATACGATATATATCGTGATATTTTTTCGTCACATAAGGTAATAACATCACTTTGGGGTCAATGATACATGTCCCAAATGTCACACAGACACTTATTACCATTCAGCCATCGATGTACATGAGAAATTGCTCAAAATAAAACTATTTTAATAGTAAATAATAATGCTCCTCAAATAAAATAAATGTTATTTTCCTTCATAACAAGACTCACAGCTGTGGTGTTAACATGTAAACAGAACACATACCGAGCCAAAGTAGCTAAAGGCTGACTTGTTCTTTAAAAAGTCAGTTTCCAGTGAAGTAAACATTATCAAAGTGCTTCCTGTATGTGCTCCTGTACATCTAGTGCTTTGAGCAAATAACAGAACAGGTAAACAGACTGAATGGAAATTAAATGTACAGTCACTCACGTACGGCTCGCAGGTCCTGCTGGACACTTTGCTGAGTTGGGTGGCGAGACTCCAAATAATAATTTAGTCATCGTTTTTCTTTTTACTACTGCTCTGTGATCGCTTCTTTCACATCTCTCTGTCTCCATGCCGTCACTGCCTGCCTCACGTGTGGAGCAGTGGGGGAGGGGGGAGTTTTTGGGAGGGAGAGAGGAGGGGCGGGCTGAGTCTGTGCAGAGGCAAAATGGAGGATCTACAAGTGCAATTACGACGCAACATAAACTATACCGATACAAGATCAGACAATATCGTTTATATCTCGTATAAAAATATATCGATATTTTTTAAATATCGATATAATCGCCCAGACCTAGAAATAAATAGTCAAAAGAAAGTAAGCTTAACTGTGATCTCATCACAAAAGTCAATGTCTGAATTATGCAATACAATGCTTCAGTAAGCCACAAGCATTCTGGAATCAAGTTATTTGGTATGATGAAGCAAATATTTTAGTCTTTGGCAACAGTCAACCAAAAATGTTTGGATAAACATTTCAAAATTAGAAAAACATGCCAACATGGGGTTTTCGATTTTATGTTCTGTATTATGGCTAACAGCCAGTGGCACGTAACTCTGAAGAGATGAGGGGAAGAAATTATTCTATTAAATATCAACAAATGCTCAAGATAAGGCTGGATATTATACGATGATGCTCCAAAACATAGCTTCATGCCTTCCTAATCAACCTCCAACCATTTAAAACCATTTAAAAACAAACGCTTAAGAATTCAAAGTAATGGTTTTTGCGATCCCTAAACTTTTGAAAATCCCATATTACTGGAAGATCTCCAACACATTGTGCATGCAAGATGACCTTTGAATATGTAACCAGAAGCATTCTGCAAACCAAAAACAGAAAGACTGATCAAGACTGTGATTATAGTCCAAGAGTGGCTTACTATGTTGTGTCAAATATTATGCACACATCACACTGTCAGATATAAAGGTACTGTAGAGATATACAGTTGATATAAAACGCCTACACAATCCTTTTATAATGCCAGGTTGTGTCATTAAAAAAATCAGACCAAGATCAATAATTCCAGGATAATTTCCACCTTTAATGTCACCAATAATCTGTACAATTCCATAAAAAAAATTAACTGAAATATTTTAGGGAGGAAAAAAGTAAAATAATGTGGTTGCATAAATATGGACACCCTTAAACTAATACTTTGTTGAAGTGCCCTCTGAATTTGAGAGCATTCAGACTTTTTGGGTAGGAGTCTATCAGAATGGCATATCTTTTGACTTTTTTCTTTGCAAAAGTGCTCAAAATCTGTCAGATCTCCTGTGTACTGTGGAGGTGTACTTCGGGTCGTTTGTCATACTGAAAGGTGTTCAGTTTTTAAACAGAGAACTGAAGAGGACTTTTTGTGCCAAAACTGACTGATATTTGGAAATGTTCATAATTCCCACCACCTTTACTAAAGCCCCAGTCCCAGCTGCTGAAAAACAGACTCAAAGCATAATCCTCCCTCCATCATGCTTCACTGTGGGTCTGCTGTTCTTTTTTTTGACACACGGTGTTGGCTTTGCACCAAACATCTGGAAACATCAGGAAAGCACACATCTGACACAGCACTCATCAAATATGGTGTCCCACAGGGCTCTGTACTTGGTCCCCTCCTTTTCATCATCTACATTCTTCCTCTTGGCAATATCTTTCACAGTCACAAAATAAATTTCCATTGTTATGCCGACGACATCCAAATCTATCTAGGGTTCAAACCAACAGCTTCTTTTCCACCTCCTCAGTTAATTAGATGCCTCACTGACCTGAACTCCTGGCTAAGTGCAAACTTTCTTCTGTTGAACACTCAAGAAAACTGAGTTCATTATTACGGGCTCTAAGACTGCTGTCAACACTCTCAAAAATCCTGTTCTCTCTATACGCAATGCCACTATCATACCTTCAGCCACCGTCCAGAACCTTGGCGTCGTTTTTGACCCCTTTCTGTCTTTTGAACAGCACATTAAATCTCTGTCCAGGTCAGCATTTTTCCATCTCCGCAATATATCACGCATATGCCCCCTACTGTCCTCCTCAGCAGCTGAGTCACTGGTCCATGCTTTTGTTACTTCTCGGCTAGACTATTGTAATTCTCTGCTTTATGGGCTTCCTGCAAAATCACTCAGACCATTACAACTGATCCAAAACTCTGCTGCACGGATTCTTACCCACACTAAAAAGTCTGATAACATCACTCCCATTTTAGAAAGGCTTCACTGGTTACCCATCTCCATGCGTATTCAATATAAAATGCTACTGCAAACTTTCAAAGCACTCCATGGTTTGGCTAAAAGCTATATATCTGACCTCCTGAAACCCTACATCCCTGCTCGCAAACTAAGGTCATCTGATAATGGTCTCCTAGTAGTTCCCAGGTTCAGGCTCAGCTCTATGGGTGGTCAATCTTTCAGTATCGCTGCCCCCACACTCTGGAACTCTCTTCCTTCTTGTATTCGCTTAACTTCCTCTCTTTCTAAATTCAAATCTTTACTTAAAACCCATCTCTTTTCTATCTATTTTTCCTCTCCATCCTCTTTTTGCTGACTATATTTTGATTGTTGTAAAGCGACCTTGGGACTCTGTGAAAGGCGCTATATAAGTGTAACTTATTATTATTATTAAACATACCTTTTGGAATTATGGCCAAAAAGTACAACTACCACAACATATTTTCCAATTTGTCAAATTCCTGTAGCTGTAGGCCTCTTGGCAGCCTCCTGGACAAATTTTCTTATCTTTTCATAAATTTTTGAGTGACATCCAGTTTTCCATCTTGGTAATGTCACTGTTGAGCCAGGTTTTATCCACTTCTTGATAACAGTCTTCACTGTGTTCTGTGGTATATCTAATGCACTGGAAATTGTTTTGTACCCTTCTCCTGACTGATACCTTTCAACCACGTGATCCCTTTGATGGCTTTTTACAGGCCATCACATTTTATATAAAATGCAGCCAAAAAAATGTCAGGACAATCCTACTACAACACCCGACCTTTATTTGGGGTTAATCAGAATCACTATCAATGATGGCAGCTGTGTACAAACTAATATTTAACATGAGTTTAAATGTGATTGACTAATTCTGAACACAACCACATCCCCACTTATAAGAGGGTGATCACACATGCAACATTATTTTAGATAAAAATGTGTTCATCATTTAATTAAAAAAAATACATATTTTATATTCCTTACACAAAAAGTGATATATTTCATGCTGATTTTATTGTAACACTGATACTATTTGAAGAGTAATTTATGCATATTCAAAATGAAATATTCTAATTAAATTGGCATAATTTATTTTCACTTATAAAATGACAAAATTATTGGAACTGGATTGTTCCCAGATTGCTCATACTTTCACATAATGTACATTCTGTTCCAGTTTACCTTTGAGCTGAGATGAAAGGCAGACAGAAGATGACAAGCATTCCAATTTCAATGTAGAGGAATAAAGCAACTGCTGTCCACTGCAAAGTCATCTTTGTAGACCTATAGGCTGCTGGGAAGCAATTGAGAACATTTCTGAAATTTTGAGGACATTCTGAGAACATTTCTGTAAGAAATGACTAATGATGTGAGGAGTCACACCAGTTTAAAAAATCAATTTGATGTGATGTGATATGGTAAGATTCTCAATATAGCACAATTTTTCATTACAGAAGAAAGGGATGTTTAACCCCTGCTTAACACATCATTGCATCCACCATAGCAGACATACATATAGCCTCATGTACAGGCACATGTTCAGAATTAAACATTATTACCAATATGCAAATGTGGTTAATAGAATGTTGATCCTTCCCACGCTGCCAAAACAGCTCTTATCTGTTAAGTCATGGACTCTACAAGATTAATTAATTATATTATGCAGATGTTTTATAATAATAAGCAGACTATCTTGTCCAGTCATTCACATGTGATAAAAGGTATGATTCAAACAGTAGTTTATCAAAACCCATGATCAAATCTTTAATCAACTCACTCAAACTGCATCCATATCTAAATCAAGGTCTCACCGCCTAGCTGGGACACAGTTTCCCAAACCACATTAACTATACCTTAATTAAGATCAGAATAGTTTGAGTTCTGGTGATGCATTTTTACAGAAATGTTTGAAAATGAGTTTGGTGGGGTTTTTTTTAGCACACTAGCCAAAATTTGGTCTCCAAACACATCAGTACTGAATAATGAGAATAATGCAATTGGCAATGGACACATTTAAATTTGTACATTAGGTTTTCATATGGCAAATACTTGATCACGTGTTTAAAGTTACAGGTGTTATTCTAATAGTTATCCAAAAATAACAATCAATCAATCAATCAAAATTTAATTATATAGTGCTTTATACAATGGGCGTTGTCACAAAGCAGCTTTACATAATTAGTATCATACAATCTGAATCTTAGCCCGATGTGAGCAAGCCGAAGGCAACAGTGGCAAGGAAAAACTCCCTCAAGGCTGGAGGAAGAAACCTTGGGAGGAACCAGACTCACAAAGGGGATCCATCCTCCTCTGATCAGACTACTGATAGAGATTTACCTCATCAGTTAAGTCTGACATTGTGCTGTAGTATAAAACAATAATGATATTAATAATAGTGATCATTGCATCCATACAGGGTATCAATTAAACTGCAACCAAAAAAATAACAACCAATAATTAAATGTAAAATAATGAACATCCTTGCTGAAAATCACAAAAAAGTGTCTGTTGATTCCTGATGGCTTTGTAATGGTGTCTAGTCAGTAATGGTGTCACGTTTTAATTGTATTTTGGTATATTTGATACAGAAACAGTAGCTATTTTTTTCTAATGGGATATAAAGATGCACATGCGTAAGTTTCAAATATGAAGCATTTAGCCGATTTCCATGAAAATAATATTATGGAAACCATTAAGAGGTTTGTATTCTTTCAAAAGAAACACCATCAAATCGATATAAACCACCTTAACGTGCGAGTTGCTCAGTTTACACGGTTTAAAAGGTGTAAAATAATTTGTACTTGATGCTACTGAATACCAGACCACGTCAAGCCCACCTCTGCTCTACTATACGACACTCACAGCAGTAAACAGACTGTATCTCACAGTATTACCACCACAGAACGACCAGACAAACTCAAACTCAAAGCTAACAACTAAACACACAGCTTACCACTCACCTCCGTGTGGTTCAGCTACAACAAGCTCTGTATGACACCCGAAAATGAAACTTTAGGTGAACTTTACACCCGAAGTCTGCCCGACACTTTCTACCGTCTCATGTTCTTGACGTCACTAACTGCCGAGGACTCCAGCGTGACGCTGCGGCTGTTTACTTCTACAGAATAACTACAAGTGTACGAGTACATCTCATTACAAACAGTCTGAACGTACACACACAACCCAGATCGATAATCTCAGCATTAACATCAGGCAGAAGTTCAGTTTGTCCTCAGTCTGAGGTGATGAACACAGAGCCGTTAGTCAGACCGGAAGTGAACTGCTCAGACACTTTCTGAGTATTTACAGTCCAAAAATAAATGTATTAAAGGTAACGTGACTGTGTCCCTGTGCAGACGTCTTTTATTCTGAAGTTGTAAAGTTGTCAGGACAGGAAGTTGCACAAAAGAAATGGAAAAATCTGAAAAATAAGATATCGGCTGGTTTTTGCCATTACAAAATCCACAATAAATTTGCCTTATTTTCTACATTTTTCTTTATTTTTTGTATTTTGTTTTGTTTCAGTTGCTCCTTGTTAGCAATGATCTATATTATAATATTAGTAATACAGATCATTGCTTGTTAGTATACTGGTATCCTCGCCTGTTATTTGTGAAACTATGGTTCAATTCCCTGCAGGGTAGAATACGTTTTGGGACACCTGTGGGCTTGTGGTTTAGGAGCCTTTTGAGTGGCCATCAGTTTAGGTCTTTCTCAGAGAAGTAAAAACATAAAGACAGCAAATTTAGAAAATGTGAACGGATGGGTAAGTTGTTTTAAAGTTTGCTTTGTGAATAAAAAAAATTACCTTACAAAATCTAATTCTTAGGCTAATCATAAATTTAATCAAGGATGACTCCTTGTGTGTATATATATATATATATATATATAAAAATCCTACTGTATTGGTGAACTTTCCTTCACAACTTATCTGTCTAGCCATTTGTCAGAAATTCTTGGCAGCTTGTATGCACCTAACTGACAGGCTTGTTTAGATTCCTAAGTGTCAGCTGCCGTAGCTTCAACAGAAGTGACATTACCTTTTATATTTTATGCCACTCTGTTTAACTTGACTATACTTTATAAACTAATTTAGTTCAAAATGTTTTTTCTCAAAATATTTATAAAACTTGTATCATTGTCCCTACAGAAATTAATCTCTTGATAAAGTAAGAAAAAATAGGTTTAAAATACTAAAATAGGTTTTAATTTGTTGATTTGTATGTTTGAATTCCTGGGGATATCAGTATGAAGGGTGTATACCCAAAAATATAAATGCTCAACAATTATCAACAAAAACACCGATATTCATGAAGGTGGTTACTTATATTTTGTGAAGAATAATTACAGAATTAATTAATGGAAATAGCTTTTTCTATAAGCTTTGATTTACTCCCATATAATAAAATTAAAGTTACCATACAAAGCTTTATGCATTTTAAATAAATAGCCAAACTGAAAGTGAGTTTTTAAATCAATTATTACCAAAAAAAAGTTCTGGGCATTCATATTATCACTATAAATAAATCTCTATTTAAAAAAATTAAATGTGCTATTTTCTGTTGAGAGTGTAAAACAACCATGTCTAATCATGAGTTTGTCTTCAAGGATCCTACTGATTTTTAGCAGAAGACAATGAATGAATAACAAGCAAGTTTAATCTTCTGGAAGCAGATCCTGGTGCATTTACAGGTGTTGCATTTAGGGGTTCCTGGCCACTAGCACATGTCAAAAGCACAGGTCCAGGATGCCTCAATAAGTTACAGAAACATCATTTGCAGGAATGTCTGTTTTTCCTAATCCAATGGCTACAACTGTCTATTCACCAAAAGACAACAGAATTTTATATACAAAAAATATTAATTTCTTTTAATATAACAGTAATAAAATGTTGACCTTGGGGGAAGAAATGCTCATTAATGACTATAAGGAACCATAGGTATTTTGTAAATAGTCAATAACTGCAGATATACTTGATAAACTGTTGAAAATCTTCCTCTCTGGCTGGGAAGTGATGCGTTCTAACATGTATATTAGGTGATGATGGAAGCAAGTAAAAGGAGTTCCTTGCTCCAAGGCAATGTCCACCCAGTCCCACACACACTGCAATGGGGTGTACTCATAGTCTGCAAACAGTGCTGGATTGGCCAACAGTCCCCGAGCAGACATCACACCTGTAAACGATAACATTGTAAATGAACTGGAAGTACTGAACGATCATCTGCAGAAACTGATGGTTTTCATCCAATTGTAGGTCATCCAATGACCTATCAGACACCTTAATGACATTTAATAAGATATTTGAGATTTAAGCTGGTTTTAAAATGTGCTACTTCTGATTGTAAAAACAGAGAAAAGTGCGTTTTTTTTACTATTTCTTTGGATTAGCTTTTGAAATGAAAACAAAATAATTTGTTTTTCATTTTTTATTTCTGTTGGACAAACCATATTGTTTTAGTTTTTTTTGTTATCATAAACCTATTATGGTACCTGTTATAGTTTTATAAACTTAATTTTCATTATCATAAACATAGGCAACCCAATAATAATAGGTCATTTTCATATTATATTTTCCTAGTTTTAAATAAACTGAATGTTCAAGACATACATAGACCTTACAGCCTAACGAATAATGCTTCTTTTAAAGGCACAGTATGTAGTTTCCAGCGACATCTAGTGGTTTAGTGTCCATATTGCAACCAACTGAAGACTCTTTTCACAGCCCCTCCCTTCCAAACACGAAAGGAGTCTCTACGGTGGCCTAAGAGGTCATATATCTTTGATACTCCTGAACGCGATGTCTAATAGCAGCTTTAGAGCTAGTGATATGTCAAGTGGTAAGATTAATTTTAATGATAAATGTAGGAAATGTAATATGTAAAATGATCATAGCTACAATGCAGACGAAACATATTTTCTGCACTTCAGTAGTGCTATTGTAAACGTTAGCTGTTTTCTGTACAAAGTAATAAAGTAAACACATCAAACTGCTTCACTGTAGACAGATAATGCAGACAGGACACACATTTTTCTCTAGTCAAGGTAAGTTTGCCATGCTCTGAAGAAGCACTTCAGCTGATAAGAGTTCACACGAGCTCATATTAGCTAAGCTCGCGAACTATCGTGCAGCTACGAATCTCCCGTTCCACCTTAAATGCTGCAGCAGTGTTCAGCTCCGATGCGCTACATCCTGCAGCACCATTTAAGGTGGAATGGGGGGAAAAACACTGCGCACACGAATATGAAGCTAAGTTTAATGTTTTCTTTTCTTTAACGATTGAAGTTAGGCCAAGAAAAAAAAAATTGGTGATCATCCTTTTTCACCAAAATTTTGGGTCGGGGGGGAGGTGTTTTTTTTTTTTTTTTGATTGATGGTAGAAAAGTATTGTGGCGGCTCTTGGGGGTGTCGGCCAATCAGATGGCTGCGTGTCGTACTGTATTTGCATAAAGTTCTCTTGTGTGTTTATGGTGTCTATTTTGTAATGATTTGGGGTCTTTAAGAGGGGATTTTTGTATGTATAATGATTGTTAGTTGTAGTCTAGTCTCTATGAGTTATTTTAGTGTTTTAGTTAAGTTACCTTTAATGTGTGTCTTAGTCCATTTAGTTAGTCTGGTCGTACATGTTGTAAAGCAGTGTTAGTTACTGCACTTTCCTTTTTACTAAGAGAGCAGTAAAAGAGCATTTAGTAAGCAAATGTCTCATCCTTTTACTTTATTCTCTTCCTCGACGCTACAGTATGTAGCGAATAATAAAATGATGTTGAAAACTTAAACCATGTTAAACATAGACCATGTTTTTCTTGAGTGATTTACAAATTCAACTGAAGAATGTTCAACTGAACATCTCCCCAGAAGACACGAAAACGACCAGCCATTCGTATTGACAGCCACTAGGAAGTGTACTGCACATGTGCAGAATTGATTTGGGATCACGTCATTGGAAGCATGCGAAATTTGAATGAATCTAGGCCAGACTAGGGTGTTTGGCGTGTTTTTTTGTGTAAAAAAAAAAAAAGGTCGGGTGTTTTTTAGAGGGTCGGGCGGGGATGATCACCAATTCTTTTTTTTTACTTGGCCTTATGTTTTCTCTTCTTGACGAGCATAAGAATGTTCCGCCATCATAACAAATAAACCAAAAAACCTTTATTCTTGCTTCTCCTCCATGTATTTCTTCTTTTTGAGGTATATGTTTATTTCTTCTTCTTCTGTTTTATGTCAGGCAACGGTAAAACAAAGCTACAGCGCCATCGAATTTGAGTGGCCAATTCGTCATTACAACACAAACGGTTTTTGCCTCGTTTGTCCTTTTTGAACTACTGTAGAAACATGGCGATGCAACATGGCGGCCTCAGTAGGTGTTCGACCCGCGACCAATATAGATATAAACAGCTTATTCTAAGGTAAAATAATCAAACGACTTCTTAGTTTATAACGATTAGATGTGTTTTTAATAATTTTTATTAGTGATTATCTTAAATTCTGCTAAAAGATAACCTGAAATATTACCTACTGTACCTTTAAACAAAAATAGCCAGTGCATACCATCCACTCCTGTGAGCTTTTGCATGGACTCCACATCTCTGGGGTTCTTGATATCACCATTGGCAATGACTGGAATTGAGAGACTGTCCTTAATGGTCTTGATGGCGTCGTAATGTACAGGTTGGTGCCTCTCATCAGTTGTCCTCCCATGGACTGTAATCCATGACACTCCTGCTGCCTCCACTTTTTGACAAAGGTCCACAGTTTTCCTCACATCCTTATGAATTCTGAAGATAAACATCAACTGAGAATTTAAAAATACCCCAGAGATTTTGACAAGTAAAATTTTGTGCTAGGCATCCATACCTTATCTTAATGGATACTGCATAGTTGGGATTGTCTACTTGGTTTTTCACATGTCTCACCATGTCTTTTACTACTTGAGGTTTGTTAATCAAGCATGCTCCGTAGCCCTCTGACATGGCCCACCTGTAAATGCCACAACAGCATGAAAAATGATACAACAGGAACTTTCTGTAGAAGATTTCTTTAATATTTTGTAGGTAGACTGTAGCAATTGTCTGAGTCCTGCAGAAATTATTGTACTACTATTTTTAACTAGAATTACTAGAGAAAGTCTTTAAAATAGAAATACATTAGCCTTGCCACACATTTTAATGTGAACTTATCAGCTCCTCTATGTGTGTGTTAGTTACTGTAAACTGTAAGTCAGGATACCTCTGAGGGCAGCCACAATTCAGATCCACACCATCAGAGAAGGGAGCAACCACACAAGCAGCATTTGCCAGTGTTTGAGAATCTTTTGCAGCAAACTGGATGATCAGAGGTCGGTCGGCTGTGTTGGAGTAAAAAAATAAAATAAAACAAACAGAAACAAACGACACATCCCTAAACAATATCAAAATCAGACTTACAGCTGTTTGTGGTGAATTCACTATCTCTGGCTTTGACAGACCGCATGAAATCAGCTGCAACGATCATAGGAGTGAAGCAGATATCACAGCCATACTTTCTCACCAGGGACCTGAAAGCTAGCCTGAAAGAGCAAAATAAGACATTCATATAACCAGCGAAGGCGCTATCATCCAGATCCGTTCATAAACATTCACTGATTACTGCACTTACTTTGAGTAGCGGACCATCGGAGCACAAACTTTTACAACTCTGCCGTTTTCAAACAAGTCCATGATACTGACTTTAATGCGTTAATTAAAGGTTAAAACCTCTTATAAATATCACACTTTAAAGTTGTAAAGATGCAGCTGCACTACGTTTAACGGCCACATGTACTCAACCAACGTAAACACGTTTAGCACAATAATACACAGTCACACACTGTAATCTCGTCCCGAAATTGTCTATGAATCCCACTTTCAGAAAAGACAGGATTAACAACCCAACGACACTGACTACAACGGAGCTGCTCTCACGAGCGACAATGAAGTTACACGACTTCCGTAAACGAAACACGCAATTTCCTGTTTAGGCCACAGATATACGAGAGAACAGAGAGTCTCTATTGGGAAGAACTACTTGTTAACAACGTCTTCCGGTTGGTCAGCGATTAGAGGATTGGTAAGATATGGAGCATTATTGCAAAATGATCATTTGTAACGTGTTAATCATCCTAATACAGCAGAATGCGGAATTAATTATTAAGAGTGAAAAACAAAAAACGATTCAGTAATGGGCGAGCTAACCAATCGGAGCTCAGCAGCTGAAATGTTTTACTGCACAGACGTACTGATTTAATAAAAAATAACAAATATACTGTTTTTATACATTCGTATATTTACTCAAATCAAAGTCCTCCATGAAACAGAATATGTTTATAAGCACGTGTAGCCGTTTATATAATTTAATCTCATTCAGAGAGGACTTCGTCTCACGCCCTCCAGTGTTTTGTTTATTACAGTGCTCTTGTTTTGTAAAGTCTCGGTTACCAAAGAGGACCTCAACATAAACCTAGTAACGGTGTCAGGGTGAATTAATATTTATATTATATGTGTATAATGGTATAAGTTATTGCCGTCCCTTTCCTGGCATGCGAAGGTAAACAAACAGCAGCTGAAAACTTGTTTCTCTGGAAGCCCTTGAACATAGGATGGACAAAGGCCAATAATAACTAATAAGTGATAATTCTGTTTATATTTCATATCACAAACCATATGTACTGTTGAAATTTTCACCAGAATTTTTTTCAAACTGCAGTAATGGTGGTAATGAGCTCAGCACCATGGTGTACATCACACAACCACAGTGACCATGTGATTATTGTCACTGACCTAACCAACAGTGTAAATATTAATTATTATTATTATTATTATTATTATTATTATTATTATTATTATTATTATTTCTTCACTCACAAATCAGAATTGTCTGCAACTGTTCACATGTAACATGGAGGTATATTAAAGATTTTCAACAGAATCAACAGAATTCAAATGCAAATCTGAAATTTTAATAATAGGATGTATTTACAGTTAAATTTCCCATAAGAGTTTGTCCAATATAGTGGAATACCCTACCCAGCGTGCAATGGAGGGTGACCCTGATTTGTATATTAAGAGATTAAGATGGATGGATGGATAGATTTTTCACATGAGTGCATTGTTGAAGACGTAA
The DNA here is from genome assembly GCA_036984385.1 of Crenuchus spilurus. Classification (NCBI taxonomy): domain Eukaryota; kingdom Metazoa; phylum Chordata; class Actinopteri; order Characiformes; family Crenuchidae; genus Crenuchus; species Crenuchus spilurus. Next base: position 16,098 of record BRDA01007481.1, on the reverse strand, counting down.
TTCAAATTCCAATAATAAAACTGTAAAGATATTTGTTTTAAAATAAGGGAATGATGACAACTCCCATGTGGAGGATTGAAGATATAGCACTCGCAGCCTCCATTTATGCTTGTGATGGCTGTAAGTTCTTCTGTTCTGTCAAGAGTTTTCCACACAAACAGGAAATCAGTTTTTAGCAACAGTTACTAGTACAAAACAAATATTTATCTAAAAAAAGGATTTAAAACAAATATGTAGCTGAATGTTCTTAAAACACATCGCACACTGATCTCCCACAGTGTTTGACAGCCTGGTTGACGATGAAAAACATAACTACAAGCAGGACTGCAAGTATGTTAGCAATTTGGAAGAGCTGGAGTTGAATAACACGGAGAGGCCATTTGAAAATGTGTGTGGCATCCTCTGCGTCAAAGGGGAAGTCTTTGGAGGAGCTGGATGTTGATAAGTGTTTAACACTGGACACAACTCTCAGTATACTTGTGATCTGCACTGTACACCCCAACACCTCAATTTGACATTCACTTTTCATGCTAACTCCCACTTCTTAATTACATTATAAGCTTAGAAAACAGCTACACGGAGCTGTCTTCTTATAGCCTTCTCCTGCTTTGCAGACATCAAATATTTTATTATAGGCAGCTTTCAGAGTGTTAGGCATGGCTGCACATTGTTGGGAGAAGGTTTGATGAGTTTTTATAAAGCTTTGAAATCCGTATCACCTGGACTCTCCTAATTAAAACTGTAAACAAACCACAGTCCCAAATGTTTCAGGTCTTAGGTAAAATTATTTGAGATATCAAATCTCTTGGGGTACCCAAAATTGAGATGTTGTGTTCTGAGCCTGATGCTGCAGTACTGTATCTCACCAGCAGATGTCATTCTAAAACTGTTTTCAGGACACAGGCATCTTTTTTTTCATATTTGCGTGCTCATGACAGGGTAGAGGGTTTTTGTCTGATAATATAGAGTAAACACTAACAGGAGACAATGATACAAAAATGTTACACTTTGCAGACCGAAATCATCTTAACTTCATAACTTTCCAGCTGCAGGAGCTGTGTTGTGAGGTGAGATGTCCTGTTTCCCACAGAAAAAAGTACATTTTTGAGTCCGATATACAGCCCTATTTCCAAAAAGGTGTGTGTGATGCTGTGTGAGCTGTAAATAAATGTAAATAGAACCCAAATGCAGTGCTTTTTCACATCTCATAGACTCATACATTCACAACAGAACATGAACGTTGTGTCCAAATATCAGACGTTGAAAGTGAGACATCGTAACATTTAATGTAAAATATTAAGTCGTTTAGAACTAAATGGTAGCCTTGTCTACTATTGTGTAGCATTCTTTTCTTTTTAGCAGCGATCTGTAAACATTTGGGAAGTGAGGGGAACACTTGCTGGAGTTTTGGAAAAAGCATTGGTGTACCATTTTTGTCTGATGTAGCATTCTAGCTGCTCAACAGTCCTGGCTCTTCTTTGCCAAATTTTTTGTTCCATGATACACTAAATGTTATCTGTTGATGAAAGGTCTGCAGTTCAGCACCCAGACTCTTCTTCTGTGAAGCCATACTGTTGTGATTGTTGCAGTATATGGTTTAGCATTGTCTTGCTGAAATATACAAGGCCTTACCTGAAAGAGATGTTGTCTGGATGGGAGTACATTGTTCTAACACCTCTGTATATACTGTTCAGCATTGACAGTGCATTTCCACATGTGTAAGCTGTGTAACCCAATGTCATCAGAGATCCAGTGCGTTTATATATGACAAGATTATAACATTTTATGTTTATAACAAGCTGAGTGGTCTATCTCCTCTCAAGTCCACAGGACACAGCATCCACTGTTTCCAAAACAAATTTACATTTTGGATGAATCTGACCAACAGTACAATAAATGTATCGCATTTTATTAGTATTTCTATTTATTAATTTTATTTATTTAAGAATTTTAGTTTAATTTCATTTTTTGTTGTACGCACTTTGTTACAAATTAAGTGTAATAAATCCATTTTTTCATTATTATTATTATTATTATTATTATTACTATTATTATTATAGGGCCAGTAATATACATGCCCTAACCTGTTGGTGTAGATCTGGAGATCTAAGTGAGCAACCAACCTGGTTTTGTATGGAGCAGGCTTCATGCCACCCTACCTCTTTGGGCACATTATTGTTCTATTCTCTTCCCACATCTCATGAATTTGCCAAAACAAATTCTGTTGTTAAGCAGTCTAAAACAGAGGTATGATACAAGTACCGTCTTGCACTCAAAGGTACATTTTAGCCTCTTTGGGTACAGAATAGTACTGCAACTGGTACAAAAGCGATGGGTACAACCATGGTAAGGTACTCTATTGTACCTCAATAAGGTACAGCTCCAGCGACAAGCCTCTTAAGTACAAATCTGTACTTCATTTTCTTAGTGTGTGTTATAATAATAATAATAATAAAAAAATGTAATCATTTATTTGTAGGTTTTTGACAATTTTCCCAATGTAGTGGTAGCCAATTAGCCCATCCCCTCCGTTAGGCCTCTCCCCATCACTTTGCACTGTCCCTGACTCTAGGAGGGTGCAGGCAAGCACAAGCCTCCTCCGTTGCGTGTGATGCAGCCACCGCCTCTTTTTGAACCACCGCTGATACACCGTCACTGGAGAGCCTAACGCGCTCGGAGGAAGTCACACAGGGTCCCCAGCTCTGATTGGACCAATCAGTAGACGCCTGAGCCAGCAGACATTGCAATGTGTGAATGATAGAGAGAGTGAGAGTGCCATCTACCTGCCCAGAGAGAGCACTGCCAGTTTTTTGTTCTCTTGGGCCCCGGCTGTTGATGGCAAACAGCATGACCGGGATTCAAACTCGCGATCCTCGGGTCATAGTGCCCGCTGAGCCACTCGGGGCCCAAACATTTTCATTAGTGGACTCAAAATGATATTACTTCAATGAAGGATCTATATATTGACATGTTTTGACTTACTAAGAATCAGGTTTAATTTGCCTCAAACACAATTTTTACAAATTTGAGATTTTATTAGAAATAATACCTCAACCTTCCCTAAATGACCAGACTGCCTTCAATGTTCTCAGGGGAACCATCGTCCACAGGAGGGGTATCTCATTTTTATGATCACGTAGGAAAGCAAATGTGTTTGGAAGTCTTCACAGGAAGATTTGGAGATGTATATTTGTCAGATGAGGGATGGGAGCCTGCACACAGAGGGGTCCACACTGCATTTGTTCCAGACGTGGTCTCATATTTAAGATTCTGCATCTCCTGCATTACTCAAAGGCTAAGCTCTCTAAGATGAATCCTAGATTAAACCCTCTTTGTGATTACTAAATTAGGCATTTCAGGCCTCACTAGCTTGCCAGAGATCATTTGGAACTGTGTTCTTAACTTCCTATCAAAACATCAGGGGGTCTGGTGAACCCTCCCAGTGAGGCTGTCTTTGGTGCGCTGGGAGAGAGTGATGTCCTTCAGGGTTCAGCAGTCATGGTGAGTAAGTTTGTGTCTTTGCTAGCTTGAATGTAGATGTTACAGCACTGGAAGCATGCACAGCTTTTTGTGTTGCCTCAAATTGGAAAAGCTCCAGTCTACCCTCCAGGGCTCCTCCAAATATTATAAATATTGACAACCAACCATTAACTTAATAGGTGTTAGTACCCTATTTATTTAATTATTTTTGTGTGTTTGTTTATTTATGTATTTATTTAATTATTTTTGTGTGTTTGTTTATTTATGTATTTATTTAATTATTTTTGTGTGTTTGTTTATTTATGTATTTATTTATTTTTGTGTGTTTGTTTATTTATGTATTTATTTAATTATTTTTGTGTGTTTGTTTATTTATGTATTTATTTAATTATTTTTGTGTGTTTGTTTATTTATGTATTTATTTAATTATTTATTTATTTATTAATGTTTTTATTTATTTTTGTGTGTTTATTTATTAATGTTTTTATTTATTTATTTATTTATGTTCAAAATTTGATTATGGGTTTCTTTTACTTTAAAAGCTGCCACCTTTTTTCCTCATCACTCTTTTATTCTATGTGTTTATTTTATTTTAAAACATGAACATTTTTAAAAATGAGTGGACAAAGATTGTACATTAAGTAGTGCTAACTTAGCAGCAGACTAATGCTCCATTTTTGAAGGATGGTAAGCAGGGGATTTTCAGAACACTTTACGTTAATACCTCTAGATATGAGGTAAGGCTTCAGTGAATAAGGCTGGAGAGGTAAACACAAATAAACAAAGCACAGCCAAACATACCAGTCTTCTAATAAACACTGCACGATAAAACCACCAAGCTTCCTAAACACACCAGCAGGAGATTTTATCCGGCTCACTCAGCAGACGTGAATGCTGATTAAACAGCATCTTCAGAAGAAGCAGAACTTTTCCCACATTTTCGTCAGTGTTGCTTTCAGGACATTCACATCAGTGAAACTGAATCAAAGCTGAAACATTCGACACAAGGTGTATTCAGCCACTTCCTGTCTTTATTTAAAAATGATTCAATAAAAAAAATTAGTGAACAGTTGCCAGTTAAGACATCGCCACAAGTGTCCTGCGATCATAAAGTCTTTGAAGGCAGGTTTTCCTTCAGTTGTTATGCGTGCCTTTGGCAATGATTTAACAAGCAGCATAATTTAGTCCACAAGAATACATTACAATCAACATGTTAAATGTTCATTCTTTGCTTTTGCAACATTCATGGTCAATTAAAATCCAACCCCTGCACTGCAAATAAAGGTGTGTCACAATAAACTGCCAGCATACAAACTTGCAAAGCTTCTAAATGAATCCGGCAGTAAAATCAGTGTAATTCACACCATCAGCAATACCCTCAAGCATTCCACAAACATCAGACCCTGCCAGCACAGTTCAATTAATGCAAACCATCATTAAGGTTTCCTTTTTTTTTTTTTTTTTTTTTTAAATACAGTGGATACAGAAAGTATTCAGACCCCTTGAACTTTTCACATTTTGGCACTTTACAGACACCAACTTAAAAGTGTTTTATTGACATTTTAAGACCAACAAACCAACACAAAGTAGCACATAATTGTGAAGTGGAATGAAAATGATACACGGTTTTCAAAATTTTAATCAAATAAAAATCTTAAAAGTGTGACGTACAAAAGTATTCAGCCTCCTGTACTCTGATACCTCTAAACAACATCCAGTGCAATCACTTACCTTCAGAAGTCACTTAATGAGTTAACAGAGTCCAGCTGTGTGTAATTTAGTCTCAGTATAAATACACCTGTTCTGTGAAGGCCTCAGTGGTTTGTTAGAGAACACTAGTGAACAAACAGCATCATGAAGACCAAGGAGCTCAGCAGACAGGTCAGAGATAAAGTTGTGGAGAAGTTTAAAGCAGGGTTAGGTTATAAAAACACATCCCAAGCTTTGAGCATCCCAAGGAGCGCCATTCAGTCCATCATCCAGAAATGGAAAAAGTATCTACAACTGCAAACCTACCAAGACATGGCCGTCCACCTAAACTGACCGATCCAGTAAGGAGAGCACTGGTCAGAGAAGCAGCCAAGAGGCTCATGGTCATGCCAGAAGCCATGTAGGCTTGCAAATATCATTTTCATTCCACACAATTAAGTGCTACTTTGTGTTGGTCCATCACATAAAATCTCAATGAAATACATTTAAGTTTGTGGCTGTAAGGTGACAAAATGTGAAGTTAAAGGGGTCTGAATACTTTCCGTACCCACTGTATAATTATTCAAATCAGATTTTGGCATTTGATCAGAATGTAAGTGCACCTGGACTTTTTTGGTCTTTTGTTTATGCCTCCATGCTTTTGGCCTACAACTCAATGTTGGTGAAATGGTGTGAACTAGCTTTAAGTAATAGTGCCAACACCACAAATAATTCTAGTCAGCATTTCTGCAAAACACGCAGGTGCTATATCGGTGCTTTCAGGCCACCCCTGCATGGCCTTGGAGACATTTTAAGTGTTATTAATTATTAAATTCACACAGAAGTGTACAAATGTTTAGTTTTTGTTTGTAAAAAAAATACACTTGACTAGACACTCCAGTGGGATTGAACCTTGGAAAGGAAACCAAATCCAAATCAGGTAACTAGTGCAAGACAATATATATATATATATATATATATATATATAAATAATATTGTACTATCTATATACATACTTTGGGAGCACCAGCAAATGTTTGTTTGGAAGATTCTTTGTTCCTTCAGTGGAAGACGTTGTCGTGGGCAAGCAATCGAGACTCTCCATGGCTGAGCATGAAAAACTGTTCAGGTTTCAGTCCATGTGCTACCATGGCATCCCTCACCCTTACTGGAGGTTCCAGATAATACTAAAAGAAAAGGCAACAGAGGAACATCAGTTATAAACAGTTCTGACAAAGAAATATTATAAATATATAAATCCTATATTAATGTGCTGTAATCCTGTAAACCAGCGGTCCCCAACCACCGGGTCGTGACCTGGTACCGGGCCGCGGGCCATTAGGTACCGGGCCGCACAAAACGTTCTAATTTTTCTTTTTTTTAACTGATTATCAGTCTAAATGTTGGTTTTATTTTGAAAAGTGAGTTCTGTGAGGAATGACGCATAGACGCGTAACCAGCTGTTACCCGAAAATATAGCAAAAATGAGTGAAAAACAAACACCTGTGCCAGTGTTCTGGGTTAAAATCAATGCAGAATATCCTGAGATCGCCCAAAAAGCATTGAAAGCCCTACTTCCATTTCCAACCACCTATCTTTGTGAAGCAAAATTTTCTGCAGTTTCCGCAACCAAAACGAATCTACGGAACAGACTGGACGTACGGAACACACTTCGGGTGTCACTGTCTCCCATTACCCCGAGATGGGACCGGCTCGTTGCAGAGAAACAAGCTCAGGGCTCTCACTGATTGACACTATTATTATTTGATTGACTTGTTCACCCTTTTATATAGAAATGACCAGTATTGTCACTTGAATCGAGTTTAGTCCTTTATTATAATTATTTATTAGAAAGGATTTTCGTTCTAAAATAAATATTCTCGTTTACAGAGATGTTGTTGATTATTAATTTATGAACAAAAGGTTGTTTGTCTGTTGATGTTTGCCTTTGACATAAGACCACTGCGGATGATTTATTATTAGATTACGTCATTATCGAGCAAATGTAGGCCTGAGCATATGAAGGCCGGTCCGTGGCGCAAAAAAGGTTGGGGACTGCTGTTGTAAACTAGTTACTTCTAAAATGTATCAAGATCATGTTTCAGTCCACTCGATCATAAGGCTAAACAGTTAAAAACGAGGAGCATGTAATTAGTCAATTATAGCCAATGTAAGCTGAACCTGGCTTGACTGAATCATTCATTATAGTAACATACAGGAAAAGGCAATGTCTGCTCATCATCCAATCGGATTGCTTGAGACATGGATGAGTGAGGCTCAACATAGTGACTGCATCAACAAAAGCCCCAACACCCACTATTATAGCATTGCAATGCAACCTTTATCTCATTTTATATTAGGACCACAAAAAAAAAAAAATAGGTAGGCAAAGAGAATTACCTCATAGGCTAGGGCAAATGTCCCCCAGTGAATAGCCAGTGAGTTTTTGGACTGAACATCAATGTGGATCTGAACTGCTTCTTCTGGATCCACATGCTGTGACTTCATAATGCCTCTGGAATAAAAAAATTACATTTATCAGCCCTTCGGTTCTGCAAGAGCATACTACTGCAGTTTTATTTACATCCATACTGTCTAGTTATAGGTAACATTCCTGGATTTGTTTGATCACCTGGGCAAGTATGCTCCAATAGGGATTGCGGCCAGGTCGAATGGCCCAAAACTTTCTCCAATCTCTTTGAACACAGAGCAGTACCCTGTATCGCCTGCAAAGAAAAAGCGATTGTTGGGGCCCAGTACACTCCAGCTTCCCCACAACACCCTGTTGTCATCTACTGCTGTGCGTTTGCACCAGTGCTGTGCAGGCGTGAACACAAACGTGATGTCATCATGGCCAGGAACACAGTTCTCCTCCCACCAGTCAAGCTCAACGACATTCTCACAACCATTCTTCCTCATCCAGTCCAGTAGCCCTAGCGGAACAAACCAGCGCAGCTCTGTGCCGAAGCGCGCATTCAGCATCTTCACTGACCCTGCGTCCAGGTGGTCATAGTGCGAGTGGCTGATGAGGACAGCGTCCACCCGAGGAAGCTGTGCCACCGTGCAGGCTGGACCCCGGTATCGCTTTGGGCCGATAAACGGAAGAGGGGACGCCCTGTCGCTGAACATAGGATCAGTTATCACCACCAGCCCGTCCATCTCCAGCAGCACTGTGGCATGGCCCAGCCACGTCACCCGCAGCGATGAGTCCACTTGCCCACACATCTCAGGGTTTTTGATGAAATATGGCTCCAGCACCGGCAGTTCCTTATCCAACACCTTGTAAAGAAAGGAAGTTAAATCAATAACAGCAATCACAACTTTGCTCATAACACCGTTACTATTTCAAAAGCTGGAAGTTTGCCTTTTTATGCACTAAATCCGATTACAAACCAAGTCCGTTACTATCGCATGTAGTTCCAATTCAAACTGCTCTGTGCCGTGCATGCTGTTCAGCTTCACCTCAACTACACACAATATGGCTTTTCCTGAACACAACTCCCCCTCAAATACAAGAACGCACCTGCCCAGATAACTGCAGGCTCACACCTGCCTAGAGCACCTGTCTGAGGTTGGAATGTTCACCTCTTTTGAGCTGGGCACTCTGCTGTGGTTCTTTTCCATAAGGAAGAGACGGAAGATAGTAGTGTGAGAAGGAAACTGCCAAGTAGGCCAGGGGTTGACAAAACGGCCACTGGAGTCTCGTCTTGAATGTGTCACTTCGTCCTTGTGCCGGTTGTTTAGACGGAAGCTTTTACATGAAGAAATGCTCTTCATCACTTCCTGTGTGGGGGGATTATCTCCTGGGCTACTGGAGACCAGCAAGCTCTCACCTTCCGCCATCACAGTCTTCTGATTTTCCGCAATCCCTCCTTCTGCCATGACTTCAAGCCTGAATCTGACCTGGAGTTAAACACAAGGCAGGTTACAGCAACGCTCTGCCAAAATGTAAAATTACATATTGAAATACACTTCAAGTGTACTTCATATTAAGCAAACCCAAAGATATTGGCTTTAGGAACTCCTTAAGCTACCAGTTCCCTTTCCAATGACCACTTAACACAGTCAACCTAGAATACATTATTAGTCCCACAGCGGTCAGTGCTCCCAGTTTTCAGTCATATTTTAAGGGCCATAAAAAAAAGAGCTTGTTCAGACAGCATCTGTACATTTCCAAACATCATTTAAGGAAGATTTGTTAAATCAATTACACCGCATGGCTGAAGCTTTGCAAATATTTGCAAGTCCTTGACTGAAAACGACCATATATACTGGAATAGTCACTGTATTGTTTGTTCGAGATGATCTGCGCCTGAACTAGGTGAACAGTGAGAGCGGCCCTTTGCAGGTGGGAGGTGACGAGCGCTTAGAGTTGCCAGGTTCGCCGGTTTCACACCATAATTGCGCTCGTTTTAAAATGCAGTCACGGATGAAAATTCAGAGGACGTGGGGTCGCGTTTTTTGAGCTAATAAATAATAATAAATAATAATAATAATAATAATAATAATAATAATGACATTGGCATTGTAGCAATGCTTCAAAAATATAAATATCAATAAAGTGAAACTAACAGAAGATTTAAAAGTAATACATTGACAACGGTACTTTTTCCATTACACACCGTTTTCTTCAAATGTCTGCGACACCTTAATTAAATATTGGGCGTTTCAGGTTCTAAAGGGCGGATTTTACATACATTGAGCTGGGTATTTTTACTGGACCTGGCAACCCTGCAGAGATCTGTCAAGCCGGACACTTTTAGTGAGACAAATGCTCTGCTAACGTTCACATAAAACACATTTATTTAAACTACATAAATTAGATTTCACCACAAATTCAGTAGTGTACGTCCTAAACTAACTGCACTGTTTGTATTTGTTCGTCATCGGACAGTCAATATGAGGATTAAAGTCTCGTCCTTAAGCTCAGTCAGGTAGAGAAACTACAACACAAACTTAAGAAAAACATGGCGGAGTCAAAGACAACTGATTCACTTCACTCACTACTACTTTGGCCACTCGCACCTGTCTCACAAAGCCAGGCGATTTTCTGTGACTTTCTACACCAGGTACAGAGTATATCTAAGCACAAACAAAACACAGGATTACTCCATGTTTGTCCTTCCTGTCTGGACGTTTATTACATTTCTCACATGTCGTTTGTTATTATGCGAGCTCATCTCGCTGTATATGTATACACAGACTACTGAATATGTCAAACTGGTTGGTGCTGGTCGGGTGTCAGTTTAACTGGTCACCAAATCCAAAACCTCGTTTTTTTCTTGTAGCTGGACCATGTTTTTTTCAAAGTAAAGTCATAAGGCTGTTAATACTTTTATACGTAAACGAAACAGGATTCATTTGTTTACGTTTTGCCCAGAGTTGCAGCTCATAGCCTGACAGCACCATCAGCAAACAGCATGAACTTCCGTCCACTGCACTTTTACAGAGTATAAACAGGAAAACACGTGAGTTTTATCTAGCACATAAACGTCCTGCTGCTCTTTGGGTTTAAGGTACCTGATTGAGAAACCCTGTTTGTGGAGGAATAACTGTGGAAGTGACGGATATACAACTGAACCACAACCTGACAAGCAACACGGCCAATATTCAAGCTATCTTGCAAATATTATAAAAGAAAAAGATTGTAAACACTCACCTGAAACGGAATATTTTCCGTCGAGTTTTTATTGTTATTCTATTTAGCTACTCGGCGCTTCATCGTTATTTGTTAGCGCAAACAAACCGTAAAGCTAACTGATTACTACACGTCAGACGTTTTCTGTGGGCGTCGTTTGTAATCCAGCCTGAGATGATTCATCGGCTGCCTTTCAGGACAGAAAGAAAACACAAAGAGCGCTTTGACACTTAATGGTGCTGCAGTCAAACAAATGATCAGATTAAGTAACAGTGTTAGTGAAGTAATGGGGGTTTGGCAGGACGGTCATCTGCAACAAGCGCGTTTTACAAAATAAAAGCCCCACGCGAACTGACGTCGAATAAGAAGCTGTGTACAAATAAATAACTTGTGTGTCGTAAAAAAGCACAAATATGACTGATCTTTATGTAGAGATAGCTATCATTAACATATATCCTAAAATGACAAAAATAAAAAGCAGTAAAAAAGAACAGTACCTGTTTAGCTAACATTAAGCAACCAGCTAACTTCCTCTGGAGAAGCTGAGCTGAGAACCTCATACTCACTCTCTTACTTTCTCTCTCTCTCACTTACTCTCTCAGACACACTTACTCACTCTCTCGAACTCAACTGTACTGTACGGCAGCTGCTGTTTTCTGATTGGCTTACTTTTAATTGCACATTTGTTTCCCTGTAATGGTTAATTAATTAAAATAAGATAAAAATTATTAATTAAAGTAACTAAACTGCAAGTACTATAAATGGAATTTACTTTAAAAAGTTTAATTACAGGGAAATGTAAACAAATACAGCAACAAGAACCACCATAACTTCTTCCTTATATTCTTACAAATGCAGAAAAGGACAGACAGAAGGAAAAGACATGCAAGGAAGTGTGTGCATGTGCTTCTACTATACTGTATTGCTTATACTCCATCCATCCATCCATCCATCCATTATCACACCCGCTTAATCTTTATCAGGGTCACGGTTAGTCCCCTACTCCCTCACTGGATGCAGGGCAGGGCATTACCCTATTCAACTAAGTCCAGGACAGGGCGCCAGTCCATCGCTGGGTGTACACACACACATGCAAACATTTTAGAGTACCCAATTCACCTGACCTCCATGTTTTTGAACTGTGGGAGCAAGTGTTTCACACTTTAAAAGTGAACAGTGATTCCCATTGTTCCTGTTTTATATGAAGGCTATGCATTCTCTGCAATTTACAATCATGTTTATATTTACATTTACAGTATTTAGCATACGCTCTTATTCAGAGTGATGTACAACAGTGTTTTGTTTACATTAAGAGAATGATCTCAGCTAGTACAGACAGGTTAGAGTCCAAACTACTCTTCAGTTTAGACACTGTTAGAACTAGGGTTGCCACCTTTCATATATTGAAATAAGGAACACCCATGGGGCGGTGTGTGTATGTGTGTGGGGGGTCTGGAATATAAACACACACACACACACATATATATACATTACCAACAGTTTTACACTTATTTTTGGAATGTGTGGTCAATAGACCTAATTTACATAAAATGACACCTAGAATGATACACATTATAGACATAGACTTATAAGATCTGTTACTAATTTCTGATTGGCTGTTTGCTGTGAATTCAGAGAAGCGTGTTCTCCACTAAACGGAGGAAAGACAATCAGAGAGTTCTGCGTGAATCTTGCTCTGTTTAAAAAGTGTGCACTTGGCACTTGGCAGTGAAACAGATGACGTGACAGCGGGGCCAGCCAATCACAGATTAGCAACAAACGGCTGAGCTAATCAGCGAGAAGATAGGCGGGCTTCAGATTGAGCAGCCCCGCTGGATCCTAGTGTTTGACTCGTCTCCGTTTAATATAACGTGACAGTGTTTTTGGAGGCCGCTCTCTCAGTTCAAACGCATTTCTACCCCTTTGATGAAAATACGGAACAAATCGCATCCCGTATCGGCTCAAGACGGAACATGACTTTTAGTTCACAAATAAGGAACGATTCCGTATTTTACGGGACGGGTGGCAACCCTAGTTAGAACTAAACCATCACTAATACCTAGAAAGAAGATACACAATTATACACAATATAAGAGCTTTACAATGCATTACAATAAGTGTTTTAAACTAGTGCTGCTTAAGTGTGCTTAATTCCTGTACCTGGTTTATTTGTCTGTTGTAAGGTACGTTGGTTTTTGATATACTCTTAACTGGATCCTGTTAAATCTCCTGTCTTGTTTTGGGAGACCAGAACTGTGTTTGTTAACAGCTTGAGGTGGGGTTTCAGCCGTGGTGGACAATAGTGGAGTACATTTACTTAAGTACTGTACTTAAGTACATTTTTTGAGTATTTTTACTTTGAGTATTTATTTTTTTGGTGAACTTATGACTTTCACTCCACTACATTTCTAGGAAGCTTGCCGTTACTTGTTCCTGTTGGCTCAGCATAGCTTTGTAGTCTACTGTTGTTGTTTTTCTTTACTGAAATGCAATTGGCCACACGCTCTGCTCCTCAGAAGAAAGGGAACCAATCACAGTCTCCGCTCACACCTGTGATTTGGAATTTCGCCATCGTTGATTTGAGCTGAGCTCCCGCTTTCATTCAAACAGAAATCAGCAATGGAGACGGGTGGAGAAAGTCAAGCGCAGAAACCACAGCACCCATGGCCATATCTCAGCTCGTTGTTTAATATTTCAGGACTAAAAAATGGTTCGTATCAGTTTAAATGTCTTCTGTGTTTACCGCAAACAAACTTTATAATAATAATAATAATAAAGTTGATTTGTAATGCACTTTACATTTGTAACAAATCTCAAAGTGCTAAACAGTAAAAACACTAACACTAAAAATCACAAACTACTATAAAACAGATAAAAAAGATAAAAATCAAGGGTTAAAAGTTCTTCTGAAAAGAAAGGCTTTAAGTCCTTTTTTGAAGCTCTCCCTTGACTGTGGAGCCCTCAGATGGTCAGGGACAGTGTTCCACTAGCAAGGAGCAACAGCACATAATGTCCAATCCCCCATAGTACTGAGTTTTGTTCTGCGGGAGTGGAGGTGATTAGGGGGGGGGGGGTATAAATAGTTTGTCCTATTTTTTACAGGTGGTGTAGACTTTTTGTTGCAGAGTGGTTCTGCATGTCAATACATCATCAGGTGGTTTCAGCAAGTTGCAAGGTTCTGTAAATGCACTCAAAACAATACATCAATGTACTGATATTAGAAAATATAATTTGTACTTTTGAATACTTAAGTACTTTTAAAGGCACAGTATGTAGTTTCCAGCGACATCTAGTGGTTTAGTTTCCATATTGCAACCAACTGAAAACTATTTTCACAGCCCCCCCCCAAACAAGTCTCTACGGTGGCCGTAAGAGGTCATATATCTTTGATACTCCTGAACGCGATGTCTAATAGCAGCTTTAGAGCTAGTGATATGTCAAGTGGTAAGATTAATTTTAATGATAAATGTATTAAATGTAATATGTAAAATGATCATAGCTACAATGCAGACGAAACATATTTTCTGCACTTCAGTAGTGCTATTGTAAACGTTAGCTGTTTTCTGTACAAACACAAGATGATGTAACAAAGTAAACACATCAAACTTCTTTTTTTTTACGGCAAGACGGTGGCGCGCAGTTGCGCAGCGGCTTCTCACGCTCCTAACTACCCAGTTTTAGTAATTTTTATGTCGGTTCTGATACTGAATTCACGCGCCCTAGGCGGCTGAGGTACAGCCTAACTGAACTCATTCAGATAAGAGACAGTTTAGCCACAAAAGCAGCAATATAATTTGGATAATAACGTTCGGGCTGAGCTGGGCAGACTACGGCTTGAAGAGGGGTAAATGGGGCAGCGTGCTAGCCAGGCTAAAGGCTAACGCAAATCGTCCCCCGATTCCATCTCTTTTCCTCTCCAATGTCCGCTCTCTGGACAACAAGCTGGACCTCCTGTGGCTGAGGATGAATGTTTCTGAGGAGATGAGGAACTGCGCTGTGATTTGTCTCACAGAAACATGCCTGAACCAGAGCATGCCGGACTCGGCCTTCCAGCTCGTCGGCCGGCAGCTCTTCTGAGCGGACCGTAACCAGCAGTCCGGGGAAACAGAGGGGGCAGCTTAATAATCTACGTCAGTGAAGGTTGGTGTACAAACTGTGTGTTGGTAAACAGCCTCTGCTCTGAGACGAGCATAAGAATCTTGATGAGCATAAGAATGTTCCGCCATCCTAACAAATAAACCAAAAAACCTTTATTCAGCTTCTCCTCTGTGTATTTCTTCTTATTGAGGTATATGTTTATTTCTTCTTCTTCTGTTTTATGTCAGCCAACGGTAAAACAAAGCTACAGCGCCATCAAATTTGAGTGGCCAATTCGTCATTACAACACAAACGGTTTTTGCCTCGTTTGTCCTTTTCGAACTACTGTAGAAACATGGCGATGCAACATGGCGGCCTCAGTCGGTGTTCGACCCGCGACCAATGTAGATATAAACAGCTTATTCTAAGGTAAAGTAATCAAATGACTTCTTAGTTTATAATGATTAGATGTGTTTTTAATCATTTTTATTAGTGATTATCTTAAATTCTGCTAAAAGACAACCCGAAAAATTACATACTGTACCTTTAATACTTAAGTATTTCCAAAAGTAAGTACTTTAGTATTTTAACTTGAGTAAACTTTTGACTGAGCAACTTACTTGTAGTTGAGTAAGATTTGACCACGAGTATCAATACTTTTACTTAAGTACTAGAGTTGAGTACTTTGTCCACCACTGGGTTTCAGGTCAGGTGATGTGTGAATTGCAGTGGTGTGGCAAACAGCTTGCAATAGTAGATAAATGAGTGTGTATCCTGTAGAAGTTGAAGGACATATCGTCTATGCTTACTGCTTATCAAGATTCATCTCAAGACCAACAGGACCCAGTAATCTTGGCTAAGTATCGTCTACTATTCTGTCTTCCAGATACATCTTATTTACCTCAAATTTCACTTCTAACCTGTCTTTCAACACCTATCTGTGCGTGGTCCAGACCCAGAAGATCTTACTATCGCCATAGAAGCTGCAGCACCAGCAATCTCCTCTACCCCCCACGGTTGTCACATTCTCAGACCTGGGTGACGGGTGGGCTCTGCAATTGCCAGTCTGCAGTCCAGAAGGCAGACTTTATTCCAGCCTTTGCATCCCTCCACTTGCCCCACTTTCTCATTCTGACAGAAACCTGGATCACCCCAGACAACTCGGCAACTCCAGCAGCCTCCTCTGCCTTTACTTTCACTCATTCTCCAAGGCT
>BRDA01007478.1:0-12196 GCA_036984385.1 Crenuchus spilurus | reverse complement strand
AGGTGGACTTTTTAGAGGCGGGTCTTTGAGGACCAGAATGTTTGCTGATTGGCAGGTGTTCAAATACTTATTTGCAGCAGTAACACACAAATAAATGATTAAAAAATCATACATTGTGATTTCCGGATTTTTTCTTTTAGATTATGTCTGTTACAGTGGACATGCAACTAAGATTTCTGACCCCTCCATGATTTCTAAGTGGGAGAGCTTGAAAATTCGCAGGGTGTTCAAATACTTATGTTCCTCACTATACATTTATTTGCATTTTGCAGAGAAAAATAAGTATTTGTTCCCCTACCAAACATTAAAAGTTCTGGCTCCTACAGACCAGTTAGATGCTCCTAATCAACTTATTACCTGTGAGAAATCATCCTAAAACTACACGGGGAAACTTGTTAATGATCTTAAGGCAGCTGGGACCACAGTCACCAAGAAAACCATTGGTAACACATTACGTCATAATTAAAATCCTGCAGTGCTCGCAAGGTCCCCCTGCTAAAATCCTGAGTGACAACCTCCTTCCCTCCTCCAGGCCATTAAAAATGGGTTGTGGCTGGTTCTTCCAGCATGAAAATGACCCAAAACATACAGGCAATGCAACAAAGGAGTGGCTCAAAAAGAAGCACATTAAGGTCATGGAGTGGCCTAGCCAGTGTCCAGACCTTAATCCCATAGAAAACTTAAAGTTCCGAGTTGCCAAGTGACATCCTTGAATTCTTAATGATTTAGAGGATGATCTCCTGTGGAGAAGAAACAAGCCCACAGCATCACCGATCCTCTCCCATACTTAACAGTGGGCATGAGGTGTTTTTCTGCGTACTCATCCTTGGCATTATGCCACACTCACTTAGAGTGTTTGTTGCCAAAAAGCTCTTGGTCTCATCTGACCAAAGCACATGGTCACAGTTAAAATCCCAGTACCGCTTGGCAAACTCCACCCGTTTACGCTTATGAGTATAACTCAGAAAAGGCTTTCTCCATGCATGCCTCCCAAACAGCTTGTTGGCATGTAGATAGCGCCTGATGGTTGTTTGGGAGACTTCGTAACCCCAAGATGCTACCATTTGATTCAATTCTCTTACAGTGAGCTTTGGAGAACATTTTACTCATCTTACCATCTTTCTCATTGTGCATGGTGGCAAGATGCACTCTTCCAAGCTTGTTTGTCACAGTTCCAGATGTTTTGAATGTTTTGATGATTGCTCTGACTGTAGATAAGGGCATCTACAGGTGAGTGGCTATTTTCTAGTAGCCATTGCCTGATTTATGAAGGTCGACACACATCTGCCTTACTTGAACAGTGTGTTCTCTTGTCTTTCCCATGTTTGAGTGAGTAAGAAAAATAGGCCTCTGTAATGCCATATTTATACCCCAGGGAAACAGGAACTGATGAATGACTAATTAAAGGTTCCTAGATACTTTGATCTACTTTATCAACTACAGTTGACATGACATAATTGGTTCAAATATATTTATTTCCAAGAAATTAAGGGTGCCAATAATTGTGGAACAGGTCATTTTATGGGAAATAATTATTTCTTAGTCAGGATTTTTTGTTTATTTTTTCACTTGAGTTGAAGGATGCTTTTTTCTAATTTTTTTCAGAGTGAGATTATGATTCTGCAAAAAAAAAAAACATGTATTTTAAGGCTTTTAACACATTTTATCTAGGGGTGCCAATAATTATGGAGGGTGCTGTAAGTCTTGATTGCTAGAGGGATCAAATACTTATTTCTCTCTGCAAAATGCAAATAAATGTATATATTTTATACAATAGAATTTTCTGATATTCTATCTCTCACTGTTAATTATAGACTGTTCATATCTTAATGAGCAAACTTACAAAATCATTGATCGAATCATTATTTCCTCCACTGTAGCTTCACATTTTAGTGAGTCACAGCTCACTCAACCCAGGAAAACTGCAGTACCTCAGCGTGAATCCAAAACATGATCGTGCGTCAGTCATATCACGTGTCCTTGCAACATAAAAACAAATGCTGTGACCAAAGTTCCATCTCTAAATACTGTGCTAGCTTTTTTTGATGTTAATCCAAGTAAAAATAAAGATATGATTATGTACATTTGATATAAAAATCATATTTACACCTCTGTAAAAGTAGGTCAGCAGTACCCAACAGTGCACCCAATTGGCCTCACTGAGGCTTTTTGTTGTTGGTAGTTGTATGTCAGCTTCATTTGAGCTCCATCATATGTTCACATTTACAAACTGTGTTAACATCGTCCAGCATTAAAGCACTTTGTTGAGCGAGTTTGTGGTTTTGTAGTCATTTTAAAAGCTCATTTGATGTTTTCAGGTCCAGTGTGTTGATAGTCAAATGTGTAAAACAATAGTCAGGTCATAGAGGTACCAGATATTGACATGGTGAACGTTTTATAATGTGGTGTATATATCAAGATACCAAGAATGCACAAGACTCCAAATGTGGAAAATATGCTAACCTGCCAGGTTGGGACCTCTCTGATTGGTTAGTTGGTATATTTTGCAGTAATAAAGGAAGTGCCAGAGTAGGGAGGTATAAACATGGCTGAACAGAAGAGTAGAACAGTGTGTTTTTGGTAGAAGGACGCCCTTCACCTGTGATGCTGACTGGTGTTTTGTTTACAGTGGGAAGAGACGGGAAGTCTCAGCGGCCGGCCTTCGTTTCTGAGCTTATCTGTTTCAAACACACAGCTCTGTGTCTCGCGGCTTAGCTCTCTGTTTCTCAGCTTGTTTTTCTCTCTTTTTTGCCCATTTTTTATATTTTTTTTCCCCTCGTCCTTTTGTTTTCATCATGAAGCCTGTAAACAGCACAGCGCTCATGGCAGTTTGGCTGCGTTGTGGAGCAGAATTTAAATGATAAACCTTCAGAAAGAGACAGAAAGACCAAAATACGACTGAAGCGTGTAGAACTGTGACCTGAGAATGTTTAATGTAATTAATAATCTTTGTGTTCTGTTAGATTTAGTAGAATAAGGGCAATGTACGTCATGTTTACATCGCTCCTTATCTCCGCCAGCAATGAAGGATGTACACTGTGTCCAAAAGTTTGTGGACACACCTTCTAACGAATGCATTACACTAGGTGTCCAAATGCACACACAGCTTGTCAATAGAATAGGACTCTTGAGGGCGCTGTGATGTGAGCTAGAGTGGTATACAGCCCCCCAGCATTGAGCTGTGTCCTACAATCAAATCCTCACAGCAGTGCTCCAAAGCCTTCCCTCCACAGTAGAGACAGTTACTTTAACAAAAGCAGCCTTCATTCTTTTCATTTACAAAGAATGAGCAGGCGTCCCAATACTTTTGTCCCAGTTGTGTAGCCTTTCCCGATGGCATTCTGCACAGACCCGCCTGCATCTCTGTATACAAAACAAACAACCCTAGAATTTAATTTTGGCCAGCAACAAATGAGCACATGTTAATGAATGCTCTTATATAATCACTATAATCAAGTATTTGAAATGCTCCTTTTAGATCCGTGCATAATAATGCATCCGTGCAACAGTGGTGGCACGAGTGTTTGAAGAGTGTGCAGTCCACAAAGCCTGCTTATGTAACTCCTTCCATTTGTACATTAAAGATTAACGGCTAACTACAGTCTACAGACTCTCATCCACATGCACAAAGCACGATAACATCAGCATAGAGAAATCAGTCAGCCACTCATTTCGTCTTTTTCTGTTTCAGTGTTGATCAGTGTGACTTCTAGCTCATGAGTTGGCCAATCAGTCACAGTAATATGATGGTCAGTAGTAGTGTTGGCACTGTGGGCAGCTGCTGGGCATCTCCATAAAGCTCATCAGCAGACGGAAGCATGAAGTGCTGTAAAATCTCAGCTGTGTTGACTTTGGACTAAACACAGTGGACCAACACCAGCAGCCCAAACCATCACAGACTGCAGGAACTGCACACTGGATTTTGTACCAGTAACTAATGTTGCTATCAAACACTAGAACTCAGTAGTCACCTAAATAGCCTAGTCATTTTTGCAAAAATACATCAGAACTTCTCACAGCCTACTCAAAGTTCATCCAGATGTTAATGAAGGAGACACAGATGGCTTAGGACAATAAAAAAATATCGCAAAACTTGTGTAGCAGCATGCTGCGTGGGCCATCTTTCAGCAGGAAGTGCTGCTCTAGAGTCAGTTTCACCCTGCTGATGTCTGAAGCCATTGTCTGTAGTGGTTAATGCCTTGGCTGGTTGATAATATCAGAAGAAAATATGGAAATACGATATTTGAGTTAACCGTTGCTTTCGTTTGTGGTCTGTACTTGTTCATTTTGATCTCTTTGGGTTCGTTTGTTCACCGTGAGGCCAAAATGTGTGCATGTTTTATTGCAGGTGGGTTGATTCTGCATTATTAAACTAGTCTGAGTGAAGCTGAATGATGCAGGAGTAGCTCTAATGGGATTATTTTGGTCTGTTTACATTTTTCGTTCCTTTCAGGCTGCCATACGGAAGGAACTGAATGACTACAAGAGCAACGAGATGGAAGTGCATGAATCCAGCCGCCATTTAACCAGGTAAGGAGAGCCAGGCGAGCTTCAGAGTAGCTCTGCTCTTCATCCTCAGGGGGATTAACATGCATATGAAGAGCTGGAGCTGCTTATCTAGCAGCCACATGTTCATATTGGCCTCATTAGCCTCCAGCTTTTTCACTGTGTGACGTAAGAGTTAATCTCAACAAGGAAAGCCAGTGCTGACTAACCTCAGGCTTTGATTTCACACCGTGGGCTGTGACTGAACACTTGATGGCCAAATTGGTAATACCACCAGCCATCGTGACACATTTGACCAAACGTTTGTGGACACCTCTTCTAATTACTGCATTCAGCTACTTGTACAAATGCAGACACAGCTTGTCTAGTTCCTGTAGATAAGTATTGCCAGGAGAATAGGACTAAATATGAACCTGTTGGCACCATGTGTAATGCCAGGTGTGGACTACAGGGGTATAAAGCACCTCAGCATTGAGGAACTGTGTTCTCTGTTCCATCCAGCAGTTTGGGACGAGGTGGTGGTGATAATCATCAAACATCCTGATGGTCTTGTGGCTGAATGCAATCAAATCCTCTCAGCAAAGTTCCAGAATCGAGTAGAAAGCCTTCTTTGGACAGTAGAGACAGTTACTCCTACAAAAGCAGAATAAACTCTTCAATACCCTTGATTTCATAGGAAACTATGAAAAAATGACAAAAATAAATTGGTAGAATTTATGCTAATTAACACTCATTCATTAGAAGGGTGTCCACAAACATTTGGACATATAGTGTACCTCAAATGTAGGTGATGAGTCATGATTTATAGTGTCTCTCTTATGCTGGCATGGTGCTGGTGCATAAATAGTGAACAGTCCTGGGCTGGTTCAGACTCCGTCATGTTGCTGGACTGGAACCTCGTTTGCTGTCAGCACGTAAAGTCGTTTATCTGCAGTAACTATTCAGTAAATATCCAATGTTGCTGGATGCTATAGAAATAAGTATGCCATAAATTTTACGTTATACATATGTTACACTGTCAAAGGTCTGTAACGTTACATATGTTACATTGTCAAAGGTCTGTAATATGTTACGTATATGTTACATTGTCAAAGGTCTGTAATATGTTACATATGTTACATTGTCAAAGGTCTGTAACGTTACATATACAGTGAGGAAAATAAGTATTTGAACACCCTGCGAATTTGCAAGTTCTTCCACTTAGAAATCATGGAGGGGTCTGAAATTTTCATCTTAGGTGTATGTCCACTGTGAGAGACATAATCTAAAAGAAAAAAATCCAGAAATCACAATGTATGATTTTTTTTATAATTTATTTGTGTGTTACTGCTGCAAATAAGTATTTGAACACTTGCCAATCAGCAAACATTCTGGCCCTCAAAGACCTGTTAGTTCGCCTCTAAAATGTCCACCTCCACTCCACTAAATTAGAAGCATCTGTTTGAGCTCGATAGCTGCATAAAGACACCTGCCCACCCCACACAATCAGTAAGACTCCCAACTACTAACATGGCTAAGACCAAAAGCTGTCCAAAGACACCAGAGACAAGACTGTAAACCTTCTCGAGGCTGAAAAGAGCTATGGGGGAATTGAGAAGCAGCTTGGTGAAAAAAGATCAACTGTTGGAGCAATTATTAGAAAATGGAAGAAGCTAAACATGACTGTCAATCTCCCTCTGACTGGGGGTCCATGCAAGATCTCACCTCGTGGTGCATCAATGATCCTAAGAAAGGTGAGGAATCAGCCCAGAACTACACGGGAGGAGCTGGTCTATGACCTGAAGAGAGCTGGCACCACTGTTTCCAATGTTACTGTGGCTAATACACTAAGACGTCAGGGTTTAAAGTCAAGCATGGCAAGGAAGGTTCCCCTGCTTAAATCAGCACACGTCCAGGCCCGTCTTAAGTTTGCCCATGACCATTTGGATGATTCAGAGGAGTTATGGGAGAAAGTGCTGTAGTCAGATGAGACCAAAATAGAACTTTTTGGTCTTAATTCCACTCGCCGTGTTTGGAGGACAAAGAATGATGAATACCATCCCAAAAACACCATCCGTACTGTGAAGCATGGGGGTGGAAGCATCATGTTTTGGGGGTGTTTTTCTGCACATGGGACAGGACGACTGCACTGTATTCAGGAGAGGATGACCAGGGCCATGTATTGCAAGATTTTGGGGAACAACCTCCTTCCCTTAGTTAGAGCATTGAAGATGGGTCGTGGCTGGATCTTCCAACATGACAATGACCCAAAGCACCCAGCCAGGATAACCAAGGAGTGGCTCCGTAAGAAGCATATCAAGGTTCTGGAGTGGCCTAGCCAGTCTCCAGACCTAAACCCTATAGAAAACCTTTGGAGGGAGCTCAAACTCCGTGTTTCTCAGCAACAGCCCAGAAACCTGACTAATCTGGAGAAGATCTGTGTGGAGGAATGGGCCACAATCCCTGCTGCAGTGTGTGCAAACCTGGTGAAAAACTACAGGAAACGTTTGACCTCTGTAAAGGCTACTGTACCAAATATTAACACTGATTTTCACAGGTGTTCAAATACTTATTTGCAGCAGTAACACACAAATAAATTATTTAAAAAATCATACATTGTGATTTCCAGATTTTTTCTTTTAGATTATGTCTCTCACAGTGGACATGCACCTATGATGAACATTTCAGACCCCTCCATGATTTCTGAGTGGGAGAACTTGCAAATTCACAGGGTGTTCAAATACTTATTTTCCTCACTGAATGTTACATTGTTAAAGGTCTGTAATATTACATGTAAAGAGAGTGCTGTGGGTGAACCAGTCTAATCAGTGAGTATTTCCTGTGTTGTCTCTTCAGGTTTCACAGACCGTAGACCTCCACTGTCCGGGTGCTCCAACAGCACCTTTGTCGATACCAACCACAAGTGCTGGTCAGTCTGTGGTGCCCAAATCTACACAAAAGCCAAGTCCTCGAGAAGCGGGGTGGATCTTCAAAAAAATGCCTTTTCTAAACTCCCCAAAGACTTGGATGTTACCCCGATCTCTCCACCCTGTTATAGTAGCAAAGCACCAACTGGGTCAGTCTTGGGAGTGCTGTTTGGACTTTTGACTCTAATGCTACACTTCCCATCACTTTAAGGTGGAGGTTAAAAAGAACATGAACAATGACCACTCTTCCTTTTTCCTCCACCTGTCCGTCTTGCTGATTTCCACCATCTTTCCATCCTCTGGCCAACATTCACAAAGAACTGGCAGGAGGTGGCGCTCACTCCACAGGCCATAGCCCAGATGAACTGGGCTTCTTGTGCGGGACATTCTGGCGCCATCTACAGGGGCGTTACCATCCTGCCCACGCAGCTGGGACTGTACAGACTGGACAACAACCTCTGCAGCAAACTGTGAACGGTGGAGCTCAGACTACGTTTAGCTTGGACTCCATCTATACATGTACATTCTGTTTATATTGAGGTTTTAAATAGAATATTTTACGCGTTATTTAGATCCAGAAAGGGGACCTTTACTGAAATAAGGAAGGGCTTCGCGAGGGAGGGTTATGGATGTGGAAACTGTTTGCTTTTGTTTATTTGCGTTTTCCTTGTTGTTGTTTGTGTTTGTTTTCTTGTTTTGAAGGTAACCGGCTGTTGTAGGAAGCTAGCTCGAGCCACATCTCTTGCAGGAGCTGGGCTCGAAACCCAGGGATTTTTAAAAACAAACCTTGAATTATTTATTAAGGTTACTTTTTTTAATATATGCGTGTCTTGGATTGCATATCTGTTTGTACTGAGTTTATAGAGTCATTTAGGTGCACTGATATGTGATCTCCACACCCGCTGATATTTCATTTGATTTCTTACAAGCAATATTCAGCCTGTAACATCATAACAAGGATATTGTTTAGTAGTATTAGGATTATTTTTTACTTTGCTGTAAGAGGGAGTATCACGAAGGTCATTGAACAGCTTTCCTTAATATACACACCCGTCAGCCGCCTCCACTCACTGTCCATTTGAGCTCCACTGATCGTACAGGTGCACTTTGTAGTTCTACAACTAGAGACTGTAGTTCATCTGTTTCTCTATGTACAATGATCAGGACCCCCACAGAGCAGGAGGATCATTCTCAGTGACACTGATGTGGTGGTGGTGAGTTACTGTGTACTCGAGTAGATCAGACAGCAGAGCTGCTGATATTTTAACATCTCATTGTCACTGCTGGACTGAAAATGCACCAACCAGCTAACAGCATCAACAAACTGCAGCAACAGATGATCTCTGGTGTTACAGCTACAAGGTAACTTGTTGGATACAGTGTTTAAAGGTTTGCTTAGTGCTTGCTAATGTTCCACCACCACGTCAGTGTCACTGAGAATGATCCTCCTGCTCTGTGGGGCTCCTGACTATGAACAAAGTATACAGAGGAACAGATGGACACCTGTAATTGTGCACCTATATGGTCAGTGGAGGATCATAGTGTATATAACTCTGTTAAGCTGGTTTAGGTGATCTCCGACCCTCCAGGACATTCAACGTAGTGGTCATTCACCCTCTCACAAGAACAGCTCCACTCTAAACGGCTCCTTTCTCATCATGCACAACAGCATGAAACGTTTCTCATGAGTCCTGACCGTCTCTGTGTTTTTATCCTCCAAAAATGGTCAACAGTGGCTGCACTCTGGGACAATATCATCCATCAGTTTTGGCTTTCTACCCTCCTCAAGCTCTCATAGTCACGTCTGGAGGCTGGAGCTCCATCGCTCTTCTCCAGACGACCCCTGAAAGAGTTTGTAATTCTAATATAAAGCTCAAGACCCCACTTTTCTAAGCTTTTATTAGCATGCGTCCAGTTTATCATCACTTTTTACACATGAGTATGAGATTTGATGGGTTATGTAATGAGGTTCGTGACTTTCATCCAAAAGCTCGTGGTTTTGTATACTAAGCTTTAAAGTTCCTAGAACGTCATTTTTCAAATATTCTGTATAATTCACTCATTGAGGTGTAAACCAAGTCATTCAGGGTGTCCTGATGTGAAGTAATGTATCTGAAAAAAACACACTGATGCTTTTTTAGCAGTGGTGGTGATACCAGGAGAAATAATATCTACACAGTGTTTATGTCCTAGTGCAGCTCCAGAAAGTGAGGTTATGGTGGGAAAAGTTCATTCAAAAAGGTAAATTGTCATATTTTACATTCATGACATATTTCAGTGTTTGAGTAGTCATTTCCCCTTAAATACTCAGATTTTCATGAGCTATGTGTCAAAAAAAGGCTTGAAATACGTCACAACGTAAAATATATCAGTAGATATGAACTTTTCACCATATTCTATTTGTTTGGATGGAGCACTGTACTATTCGGAATGCCCAGTGGACCTTTTTATATTCATAATACAGTCATATCAGAATATTATGACAACATACTTAATAGTGGAAATAATCACCATTGACTCTGAGTATGTTTTCATTATAGAGGTTAACTGGTCTACTCTGGTGGGTCGATTGCTCTGTACCACTCACCCGAGCCTTCTGGCATCAATGGCTCATGTTATGCTGGCACCACTGTTATGCTGTTGAGAGACACTCAGTGTGCGAGCCCATTCTCAGTACATCTCACTACAGTGACTCTAGAACATCACACACAGTTAGTGGTTTCTGAGGTGCTGCCACCACCATGTTTCACCTGGTTCACTATTATCATGTCCTGTTGGACATCAGTCACATCACATCATTTGTCCATGATGATGGTTTTACACTGTGCCACCACCACGTCAGTGTCACAGAGAATGTGCTGGAAAGAAAATCACAGTCATATCGGAACACTGACTGCCCCTTGTTTGGTACGAGACGTCTCAGATGCAACATGACCGGTTTTAACAGAAGTGCAAAACCATCATCATGGACAAAGGACGTGATGTGACTGATGTCCAAAAGGACATGATAGTAAGGTACCAGGTGAAGCATGGTGGAGGTGGTATCTCTAACTTTGTGGGATGTTCTAGAGCTGCTGTAGTGAAGATGTACTGAGAATGGACTTCTCATACACTGAACGTCTCCCAACAGCATAACAGTGGTGCCCCACAGGCCATTGATGCCAGACGGCTCAGGTGAGTGGTACAGAGTAATCGACCCACCAGAGTGGACCAGTTAACCTCTATAATAAACAGGAAAATTGCACAGCTCACCAAACCAAGGTGGTTATTCCCAGTATTAGGTAGGTGTTCATAATCTGATATGAGTGTGCAGATAGAAAATGTCTCTGGCATTAGACGGTGCATTCAGAGTCATTTCATGTCTGCAAGCTTTAACAAGGTTATGGATGTCTGGTTCCCATCACCACCACTTTGAAGAGGTCTGGGTTTCACATCATAACGGATTAATTATGCAAATTATGCAGAGTTTTTGAAAATTTGATAGGATGATAATTTTAAAGAAAAAGTACTTGCATACTTATTTTTCAACACCAGCAGTCATTCCTAAACATCAGCCCTGAGTCTGGCTCGCCACCTGCTGGATGAGATCTGTATTGCTTTAAAGGTGTGATCACAGGGAGACAAACTGTTCATAAAAAATATTGTGTAGAGTAAAAATGACAGGATTTTTACCTTTTCTCCACTTTTATTTGACTGTGAATGGATCTCTTTTGTTTGACTGATTTATTGAGAAAGCACATCCAGTCTTTTATTTGTAAACGGATCTTTAGGTTGGAAATATTTCAGAGTTTTTTCTAGTGTAAAGTTCAGCCTTGTCTTAAATAGTAGACAATGAGAGACATTATTCCACTTCAGGATGTTTCCCTTTGGCACAAAAAAGGCCCAAGCTCGGCCAACCGCTTCATGTACTTTTTCAAAAGTGTCACAGATGTGTTCAACTTCCATCAGAAGTACATGCTCCTCCATGATGCGAGCGAGGAGCTTGAGGATTCCCCATCAAGTTCAAGCCATTGTTTGGTTCGAGCAGTTGAGCCCAGGAATGTGAATTCAGCAATAATTTGTTTTTGTTTTTGTTTTCCATAGGTGTGTGTGTGTGTGTGTGTGTGTGTGTGTGTGTGTGTGTGTGTGTGTGTGTGTGTGTGTGAGAGAGAGAGAAGATTCAGCTTCCAGCTTGTTCTAATGTTTGCTTTATCTTCATTAAATGCCATGACCAAACCTGAGCCTGAGCACCTTTATTTGGGTTGTTAACAAAACTCACAAAATTAAACATAATCTGTTTATTACACATCATAACCTCCCTGAACAAAAAAAAATAAGTCCCTAAAATGGGACTTAACTTCATGCTCCTGCAGATGGCGCTACATGAGGATAATCAGGGTATAAATACCTGCAGGGTGTGTGACAGGATTCATAGATTGAGAAGAGGTTACAGTGCAGTGAGTCTCCTTCAATGTGTGTAAAATGAGTCACAAAGCAGATGTTGATGATAAAGGAGTGATTGTATCATATATCATATCACACGCCATCATCGCTTCATGATGGTAGGCTGCACAGACGAGTCACTTCTCTCCAATGCCATCTAGCTCCTGATAATCCAGTCCATGTGTTGATGTTATCCATCCACGTTATTCTTGGTCTTCCACGTCTTCGGACTCCTTCCACAAGTCCATTCATAACACTTCCTTCAATGTTCTCATGTGCTGCCTCATCACATGACCGAAGTAACATAACTTGTGGGATTTTACGTGCATCTCATAGACTTGCTCAGTGGTCATCATCTTCAT
>BRDA01007477.1:3043-22033 GCA_036984385.1 Crenuchus spilurus | reverse complement strand
ATTAGATGTTGGCACCTCCACATCATTGCATTCAGTTTTTATTCACAATTTGTTTAGTGTCCCAACTTTTTTGGAATCCAGTTTGTATATATACACACACACACACAAACCGAATTCCAAAAAAAGGGTCCGGAGATCACGAGCATCCAGTAGAGTTTTATGGCCTTGACCCTTACGCACAGCGATTGTTCCAGATTCTCTGAATCTTTTGATGATATTATGCACGATTGATGATGATAACTTAAAAGTCTTTGTTATTTTACGCTGGGTAACACCATTCTGGTATTGATGCACTATCTTTCTGCACAACAATGGTGGAATTGGTGATCCTCTTACCATCTTGGCTTCAGAGAGACACTGACACTCTGAGAAGCTCTTTTTATACCCAATCATGTTGTCAATTGACCTAATTAGTGTTAATTGGTCTTCCAGCTGTTCGTTATATGCTCAATTTCCTTAAATAAACACAGAAAAGACAAAAAAAGATGGTGTGTGATATTTATTTAGCATTAGAAATAAAACAGAAGACACTATGATGACAGAGATTAATGAGGATGCTCCGAACAACACAAATAAACCACCACTAGACACACTACAGCGTTGGCTAGAAGCCAAAAAATGTTTGCAATCAATGATAGATTAGCAAAGTTGTACAATAGCCCTACGTGGTCACATATAAAAGGAGATAAGACCTATTACCCATCACTTCCTGAATTCAACTCATTCATCACCTCCAAAGGCAATCGCAGCTAAGCACTCTCCCATCTCTCCAATTCACTCACAGCACAAGCACCATTATTGACTATTACAATGAGTCTAGGCCTTCAGTTGTCCTTTTTCTCTGAAAACTCTGTCTACTATAGGGCAACAGTTAGTGTAATCCATAGAGATTCCTGCGTAGTTCATTCTTTGAGACTGAGCAAAGTAATTCTGCCGTCACTGTTTGGACTTGACAAGATTGCCTGCTTGTCAAAAATTTCTGGCTTTTTAAAAAAAATTCAGTTAGTTTCAATAAAGTGTTAGCAACTGTTAGCATAAAATTACTATGTGCTAATGATTGGGGTATATACTTCAATATTCTGTCTAATAATAATATTACAGATCCAAACTATTATTAAAAGCACACATTTAAACTCTTTTTGTGTAAATAATAGCTGACGTTTTGTAAGGAATAATGGCCTTCATGATGCCTTGCTAGACAAAATTAAAAGTATTCAGAGTCAAAGGACAAGAACATAGACACAGAGAGTGTTTAGGCTATGCCCACATTATGAGGGAAAACAGTTCAGCACTATCCACTGATTTGTACTGCATACTCCTCATGACTGCTTTAATAGAAACATTGTAGATATGAAAAAGGTTTTTGCTTTTGTTCCATTACAAAAAAAAAAAACAAACATTCCAAACATAACATAAATATGCGGAGGGAGTTTTCCTCTCTGCTACAGCTGAGGGGAGTTTTGCATGGTGCCAGCCAGAGCCGGATACAATACACACACGCATAGTAATATCACACACACACATAATATCACACACACACATAGCTTCTGCTGTTTTACAAAAAGAGAGGGCACTCTCTTTTTGGGCACACTGGGCACTGCTGGCTTAGTTAGACAGGAGATAGGTAGCTAGTATTCTGCTTTTGCTGTTGTACTATGTAGATATTATCAAATAAACACTCTTTTCCTACTCAACCTTCAAGAATTCAGTCTGTTAATCCAAAATTCCACCACACATCCTAGTATTCCTGCAGGTTGAGAAACAAAGTGGACAGGTCTTTTTCATTTGGGCACTTCTTAAGCAGCAGTGGTTTTGCCACAAGTATTTCATTTTTGAGACATTCAGTCTTTTTACATCCAGCAAGACTGTGTAGAGGGAGAAAAGTGTGGGGTCAAGGTAGTTGGCTGACTGGGGCAGGAGACATGAAATGGCATTCATCAGGTTTTTTTGGGAAAATCTGTTCTCTAGTTCTGAAATGGCCCTGTCTAATATGTTGAGAGATGCTCTTTTATTAAACAATATCCCCTGTCGTTTGGCAGGAGGAGCATCGTCAATATCCTGAGCCCGTTCTGTGGAGCATTCTGTCCTAAGTTGTTTTAAGACCTCCAGACAAGCCCCAACAACAGTACATGCAGCAGACATATCAGTGGAGTGGGAATTCAGCATTGTGTTTGCAGGTTTTCGAAGGACAAGTACTCTCTCCAAAAAGTTTCCAATTTCAAAGAAGTGATGCCTTTTAATTTGTGTAAGCAGGCCTGATGCTACTGTACACAAAGGAGTACTAACATTGTCATCTTCTGAGATTTCCTTTAGAATTTTCAGTACACGCTCCTCGTGTTCAATTAAACATTTTGTCACATCATAATGACTAGTCCATCTGATTTCCAAAAGCTTTTTCAGACATGGGGCATCATAATTTTGACGCACAAAGTGATGTCGAAAGAACTTGTATAGAGAACTGGAAAGATCAAAGAATTTCTTTGCACATGGCTCACTCTACATTGCATGTACTACAACTAGGTGTAGCTGGTGGTTGTAGCAGTGAATGTAGGGGATGTATTTGCCAGTTTTGCTCTGAATTAAGGCCTGCACACCACCTTTTACTCCACTCATCACTGATGCTCCATCATAACATTGACTCACAATGTGTTCTCCACTTCAGCCAACATCTGCAAGATACCTCAGTATTTCTGTGGACATGTATTCAGCATCTAATTGAGGCAAGTCCACCAGGCCAATTAAATGTTCTTCTGGGACTGATGTACACACAAATCTGATAATGATGGACAGATTTTCAACATTACATCTATGCCTGGTGCCATCACATTTCAGACAAAACCCACTGGAATCTGTGTTTTTATATCTGTTTTGTATCTCTTCAATTACCATGTTTGCCAAAGTTTCAATAATTTCATTCTGTATGTATTTGGATGTGTATTTTGCATTTAGGGGGATGTTTTTGGTAATGTCAGCCAACTTGTTATCTTGTTCAAGGGTTTACTCAAAAAGTTTCAAGAATAGACCAGCATCATCAGCTTCTCCTTGGTCAAGCCTCTCAGTTGCACCACAGAGCCCTAGCTCGTTAACACAGATAAATTTGATGACATCACCAATGCTTTTAACATAGTATCGTTTTTTTTTTTCGATCTGTGTTTTACCCACTAGCATAGAAACAATGGTTTCTCCTGTTGCCTCTCTGTGCTGCTGCTCAGCCCATGTTTTAGCAGCCAGCACATGACTGTGGCTGGATGCGTGCTTTTGCAAGCCTCTCCCGCTTTCCAGAGCTGCTTTCCAGTTGTTAAACCCCCGCAAAGTAAACACTGTGTCCCTCTTTTTGCCCGTTGAGTAATTACGACACAGGAAGCAGAAACATGCGTCCCGAGCCACAGAGTATTCCAGCCAAGGTCTATTGTGGTACCACGCTGGGTTGAATGAGCGTAACGTATTGGTGAAGGCACGTTTTGGATAGTTAGCTAGCACTGGCTGTGTGGGTGCAGTGCTATTCAGGTCTGCAATGGTAGGACCTGGCGCTAAAATGGCAAAAGGAAGGACCTGCTTTGGGTCTGGAGATGTGGCTATAGTAGGACTAGCATCAGGGGTGCTTGTGCTACATGCAGAGAAACTAGTCGGCAGGTTATCTTCTGATCGGACAGAGGAGGAGATGGAGCAGGTAACCCGCTCAGGGGGAGACATTTCAGCATGGGCAGCAGCGGG
Source organism: Crenuchus spilurus (assembly GCA_036984385.1). Lineage (NCBI taxonomy): Eukaryota > Metazoa > Chordata > Actinopteri > Characiformes > Crenuchidae > Crenuchus > Crenuchus spilurus. Next base: position 18,319 of record BRDA01007477.1, on the reverse strand, counting down.
AACTGTTGGGGATACCCCAGGGCAAGACTTACTGATAGGCTTAAAGAAGCGATACATGCTCACGGTAAAAAGAATTTAGCGTATTAACACGGAAACTAGAGTGTGAAACTAGATAAAGGAAGAGGACGAAACAAGAGCTGTTCAGCTGAACCTGCGTGAAGCGCAGAGTCAGAGTGTGAGATAGTGTCCAAGCATGGAAAATAAAAACTATTGTGGGTGTAGCTTGATGGACGGACCTTTCGCTGCCCGCAGGCGGTATGAGAGGTTTTGATTTGGTGATCAAGAATCAAACTTGGGTGAGCTGAGCCCAGCCTTGTCCTATGCTTACGCCGGCCCTGGTGACAGCTGTTGGAAAGAAGCTGCTCCTGAACCTGCTGGTCCGGGATTGGAGGGCCCTGTATCTTCTCCCAGAGGGTAGAAGGGAAAACAGTCTGTGTTTGGGGTGAGAATTGTCTTTGGCAATGTTGTGTGCCCTTCGCAGACAGGTGATGTGAGGAGGCAGTGATGCATTGGGCAGTTTTCACAACCCTCTGAAGTGATTTTCGGTCCACCGCAGAGCAGCTGCCATACCATACAGAGATGCAGTTGGTGAGGATGCTCTCAATGGTGCAGTGGTAAAAGTTCACCAGGATCTGAGGGGACAGGTGGGTCTTCCTCAGTCTCCTCAGGAAGAAGAGGTTCTGGTGGGCCTTCTTAATAAGGATTGAGGTGTTGAGGGTCCAAGAGAGGTCATCGGAAATGTGGACACCAAGGAACTTACAACTGGTGACGCACTCAACCTCCACCCCATACATATGGATGGGGGTGTGTGCACCACCTTTGGTTCTCCTAAAGTCCACAATAAGCTGCTTGATCTTCTTAGTGTTGAGAACCAAGTTGTTGGTGCACCACTCAGCCAGGTGCTGGACCTCTTCTCTGTAGGCCTACTCATTGTTGTTGCTGATGAGGCCAATCACTGTTGTGTCATCTGCAAACTTAACAATGGTGTTGGAGTCATGTAAAGATTTGCAGTCGTAGGTGAAAAGAGAGTATAACAAAGGGCTCCGAAAGGGTGGAGTGTAGTGCCATGGAAATGGTATCCTCAGTACTCCTATTCTTGCGATAGGCAAATTGTAGGGGGTCTAGTGTAGGTGGCAGACAGGTTTTGAGGTGGGCCAGCATCAATCTCTCAAAGCACTTCATGATGGTAGGGGTGAGTGCAACAGGATGGAAGTCGTTGGGGACAACTGCCTGTGCCAGTGACAGATTTAAGATGTCAGCCAGGACCTCAGTCAGCTGCTCAGCACAGACCCTGAGCATGCATCCAGGGATGCCATCAGGGCCAGCTGCCTTATGTGCATTGATCTGGCTCAGTGCAGCACACACGTCTGTAGGGGAAAGTGTGTGGGACTGCTGGTCAGTAATGAGCACAGCCTTGATGACCACCTCCTGATTGTCCCTGTCAAAACGGGCACAGAAGATATTCAGCTCATCAGGGAAGGTGTCATCGTTAGTTTGAGGAACAGGATTGATGGGTTTGTGGTTTGTTATGGCCTGGATGCCTTGCCACATGCGACAAGAGTCAGGGCCGTTCATGAAGTGCTCCTCAATCCTCAGCTTGTGGTTGTGCTTGGCCTTCCTGATGCCCCTTTTCAGCTCAGCCCTGGATGAGCTGTGTAGGCTTGAGCGTCACCTGATCTGAAAGTGTCACAAGCCTTAAGCAATAGACAAACCTCACTATTCATCTACAGCTTCTGATTAGGGAAAGTAGTTATATCTTTGAGAGTGGTGACACTGTTGACCTGAGTATTTATGTAGTCCAGATCAGAGGAAGCATAGACATTGATGTCTGTATGAGAGTCTCGTGTAGCAAGGGTGGCAAACACACTCCAGTCTGTGTGTTCAAACTGGTGCTGTAGTGCAGCGTCTGCTCCCTCTGGCCACACTTTGACTGTCCTCACTGTGGTTTTCACACGTTTGATGAGAGGTGTGTATTTGGGGAGAAGGAACAATGAGAGGTGGTCAGACTGACTATGGTGAGGAAGGGGGGTGGCTTTGTAAGCATCTGCCATGTTTGTGTAGACATGGTCTAATGTCTTGTCACCTCTCATTGGGCCGGAGACATGCTGGTGGTATTTGGGGAGTACAGACTTTAGGTTTGAGGGATTAAAGTCACCTGCAATAATGAAGGCTGCCTCCGGATGTACAGTCTGTTGTTTACTGATGGCTGCATGCAGTTCTTTCATTGACTCCTTAGCATTAGCATCTGGTGGCACATAAGCTGCAGTTACAACAGTAGATGTAAATTCCTGGGGCATATAGAATGGTCCTCCTCCTTGGATTACTACCTTATCATGGTGGAGGGGTTTGCGTCCAGGGCAATCAGCACACAACAGTTGTACAGTTAACCTTTTTAAGAAACACATGAGCAACAATGAAAGTGTCAGATTATCACTGAGTGAACACTTTGAACCTGTAAATCAATAGACACAGGGTGTCATTTCACTGGAGGAAAAAAAAACACACTCCTGATAGGGGAAACATTTTAATTTGATTGCACACAACCAATTCTGTTATTTTCAGTCTTAAAAGAATTTCACTAGCACCTGTGACTGTTACAATGTGTGTCTATGTGACAAAGTATTCATTCATTCATTCAACTAAATTTGAAGTCTGCATTTAACCCATCCATGCAGTAAAACACGTACTAGTGAACACACTAGTTTGTGAGAACATGTACCCTAAGCAGTGGGCAGCCTTAAACATGGCTCCCAGGGAGCTATGCTGTCCAGGGCAATAGCCCCTGGTAGGGTCTCCCATGGCAAACGGTGACAGGCCAGACAAAAAGTGATCCAAAAGCAGGGGACTTGGCGTTCTGATCCTTGGCTACTGAAGCTAGCTTTTGGAACATGGAACATAACCTCTCTGGCGGGAAAGGACCCTGAGCTGGTGCATGAGGTTGAGATACCGGCTACATATAGTCGGGCTCACCTCAGCACACAGCTTGGGCTCTGGAACCAATCTCCTTGAGAGGGGCTGGACACTTTTTCACTCTGGAGTTGCCCAAGGTAAGAGGCATCGGGCAGGGGTAGGCTTGCTCATAGCACCCTGGCTTGGTGCCTGTGTGTGGGGGGGTTTCCCCAGTGGACGAGAAGGTAGCTTCCCTATGCCTTCGGGTTGGGGAATGGGTTCTGACTGTTGTTTGTGCTTATGCACCGAACAGCAGTTCAGAATACCCAGCCTTCTTGGACTCTTTAGAGGGGGTGCTCCTTTTGGAAAGTGCTCCCTTTGGGGACTCCATTGTTCTGCTGGGACACTTCAATGGTCACATGCGCAATGACAGTGTGACCTGGAGAGGCGTGATTGGGAAGAACGGCTTCCCCGATCTGAAACTGAGTGGTGTTCAGTTACTAGATTTCTGTGTTCATTACAGTTTATCCATAACTAACACCATGTTCAAGCACAAGGACACCCATAAGTGCACGTGGCACCAGGACACCCTAGGCCAAAGGTAAATGATTGACTTTATAATTATATTGTTGGACTTACTGCCATGTGTCTTGGACACTCGGGTAAAGAGAGGGGCAGAGCTGTCAACCGATCACCACCTGGTGGTGAGTTGGATCAGATGGCAGGGGAGGATGCCGGACAGACCTGGCAGGCCCAAACGTGTAGTGAGGCCTTGCTGGGAAAGTTTGACAGAGGAACCTGTCAGACAGATTTTCAGCTCCCACATCCGGCAGCTTCGACCACATTCCATGGGAGGCAGGGGACATAGAGTCTGAATGGGCTGTGTTTCAGGCTTCCATTGTCGAGGCAGCAGATCGGAGCTGTGGCCGCAAAGTGGTTGGTGCTTGTCATGGTGGCAACCTCCATACTCGGTGGTGGACACCCCAGGTGAGGGAGGCTGTCAAACTCAAGAAAGAGTCCTACTTGGCCTGGTTGTCTTGTGGGACTCCAGAGGCGGCCGACGAGTACCAAAGGGTCAAGTGAGCTGCAGCTTCAGCTGTTGCTGAGGCAAAAATATGGATGTGGGAGGATTTTGGTGAGGCCAGGGAAAAGGACGGCTCCTTGAAGATTCTGGCAAATGGTCAAGCGGCTCAGGAGGGGGAAACAGTTGCCCACCAACACTGTTTACAGAAGTGGTGGAGAGTTTTTGGCCTTGACTGGGGACATCATTGGCCATTGGAAGGAATACTTTGAGGACCTTCTCAATCCCACCTCCCTGTCTTCAAGACAAGAAGCAGAGTCTGGGGACCTTGGGGTGACTCATTCATCACCCAGGCTGAAGTGGCTGAGGTAGTCAAAAAACTCTGCCCTGGGTTTCTCAAGGCTCTGGATGTTGCAGGGCTGTCTTGATTGAGATGTCTTTGCAACATTGCGTGGACTATGGGGGCAGTGCCCTGGATTGGCAGATGGGTGTAGTGGTCCCTATTTTCAAGAAAGGGAACCGGAGGGTGTGATCCAACTACAGGGGGATCACATACCTCATCCTCCCCGGTAAAGTCTATTCAGGGGTACTGGAGAAGAAAGTCTGACTGATAGTCGAATCTCGGATTCAAGAGTAACAGTGTGGGTTCCATCCTGGTCGTGGAACACTGGACCAGCTCTTTACCCTTGATAGGGTCCAAGAGGATTCATGGGAGTTTGCTCAACCAATCTACATGTGCTTTGTGGATTTGGAGAAGGCATTCGACCATGTCCCTTGGGATATCCTGTGGGGGGTGCTCCGTGAGTATGGGATACGAGGCTCTTCACTAAGGGCAATTCAGTCCCTATACAAGCAAAGTAGGAGCTTGCTTCGCATTGCCGGCAGTAAGTCAGACTGGTTCCCAGTTGAGGTTGGACTCTGCCAGGGCTGCCCTTTGTCACAGATTCTGTTCATAATTTTTATGGATAGAATTTCTCGGCATAGCCAAGTGGTGGAATTTGTCCAGTTTGGTGACCTCAGGATTCCATGTCTGCTTTTTGCAGATGATGTGGTCCTGCTGGCTTCATCAGAACAGGACCTCCAGCTCTCACTGGACCAGTTTGAGGCTGAGTGTGAAGCAGCCGGGATGAGAATCAGTACCTCCAAATCTAAGACCATGGTACTCAGCCAGAAAAGGTGGATTGCTCTCTACAAGTTGGGAGAGTGTCCTTGCCTCAAGTGGAGGAGTTTAAGTATCTTGGGGTCTTGTTCATGAGTGAGGGTAAGAGGGAGCTGGAGATCGACAGGCGGATCAGTTCAGCAGCCACAGTGATGCGGTCCCTGTGCCGGTCTGTCTTGGTGAAGAGAGAGTTAAGTCAGAAGGCAAAGCTCTCTGTTTACCGGTCAGTTTACGTTCCAACCCTCGCCTATGGTCGAGAGCTTTGGGTAATGACCGAAAGAATGAGATCGCAAATACAAGCGGCTGAAATGAACTTTCTTTGTAAGGTGTCTGGGCTCTCTCTAAGAGATAGGGTGAAGAGTTTGGACATCCAAGAAGGACTCGGAGTAGAGCTGCTGCTCTTCCACATCAAGAGGAGCCAGTTGAGGTGGTTCAGGCACCTGGTAAGGGTGCCTCCCAGGTGAGGTGTTCCAGGCATGTCCAGTTGGGAGGAGAACCCGGGGAAGACCTAGGACATGCTGTAGAGATTACATCTCTCAGCTGGCCAGGGAATACCTAGGAATCCTCCTATATGAGCTGGAAGAGGTGGCTGGGGAGAGGGACATTTGGTCTTCTTTGCTTGGGTTGTTACCCCCGTGACCCAAACATGGATAAGCAGATGATGATGGATGGATGGATATAGAACAGTTGACATTTGATCATGAGATACTCAAGGTTAGCAGAGCAGTGATTCTTAATGATGACAGTGTCCGTGCACCAAGAGCTACTCACGTAAATACACACACTACCACCTTTGTTTTTACCAGAGCCATCAGCTGTTCTGTCCGCCCGGAGAATGTAGCACCAGTTAGCTCTATGGCGCTACCAGGAACGTTGCTGTTTAGCCATGTTTCAATGAAGATCAAGACAATGCAGTCCATGATCCATTTGTTGCTGGTGATCTGCAGTCGAATCTCATCCATTTTGTTAACCAGGGACCGAACATTTGAGAGAAAAATGCTGGGTAGAGACAGCCGGGGAGGCATTAGCTTTAGCTTAGCTCTTAGACCACCTCGCTTCTCCTGCCTTTGTTTATGGTCTTAACACTGTATATAAGTCCTTCCGGTCGGCGTAGCCAGGTTGCTAGCCTCCAGTGTCCAGAGTATCTCTGAAGCAAGCCAGAAACTCTCGATAAATTTGTTTCAGGTGTAAGGCTAGATATCCATAAGTTGTTGTCGGCCATATGAGATGTGCTCAAGGCTATTCTTGGTGAATAGACTCGCGATAACTAGATAAATAACTACTAATTTGCAAAAACTGGAGAGACACTGAGCCTCGCGTTGTACACCCGCCACCATGTTGTGACAGTGGATTATAAATAATAAAAATGGAATTACTAAATTAATCATCTTTAGCCATTAGTCACTTTTGATAGAGCTTTCTGGAAAGAGTGTGTGGATAGTAACACCTATCAGTGCTTGACATTTAGCTTCCAGTGTCAGGTAACACTGCTTTTTATTTTAAGAACAGTGAATGTTAGATCTTGTCTACCTTCTACTTTATAGTTCTAAAATATAGTACCCATAAAATAGGCTGGTGTTGGTATTTTATGGTAAAGCTGCTGCAGAACACTGTGTCCCACAATTTGCCATTCTCATATACAGGCCCATTCCAAAAAATTAGAAAATCATGGAAAAGTTGATTAATTTTCATAATCGCAATCAAAAAGTTAAACTTTCATAGATTATAGATTCAGGGCCCACAATTTAAACCATTTCAAGTATTTATTTGTTTATTTTCACATAATTTGGGCTTCCAGCTCATAAAACCCACGAGAACAGGATTTCAAAAAATTAGAATACTGTGGAGAAATCAGCCCAAACTACTACTCAGTTTTTGCAGAAAAAAAGACATCCAAAAAAAGACAAATTAGGATCACATCAAATCAATCAAAATATTGGTTGAGTGCGATATGGCATTGAGACAATCAGCCTGTGGCATTGCCTGGGAGCCCAGATTTCCTTGATGCTTGCTGTCAGCTCATCTTTGTTGTTGGGTATTTTGGTCCTTGTTTTCCTCTTGAGAATACCCCATAGATTCCCAATGGGGTTTAGGTCTGGAGAGTTGGCTGGCCAGTCAAGCACTGTGATGGCATGGGCATCAAACCAGGCTTTGGTGCTACTGGCAGCATGGGCAGGGGCCAGGGCCTGCTGGAAGATGAAATCTGCATCTCCATACAGATCATCAGCAGAAGGAATCATGAAGTCCTCTAAAACATTCTGTTGTGGTAACCTTGGATTTAAGAAAGCAGAGTTTACCAACACCTGAACAAGACATTGCACACCAAATCATGACTGACTGTAGATATTTCACACTGAACCTCAAGCAGTTTGGGTTCTGTTCCTCATCCATCTTCCTCCAAACCCTTGGACCTTGATTCCCAAAAGAAAGGCACACTTTAATGTAATCAGAAAAGAGGACCTTGAACCACTGGCCAACAGTCCAGCCAATCTTCTCCTTGGCCCAGTTGAGATGCTTCCTACGTTGGCTCATGTTCAGAAGTGGCTTGACCCATGGTCATCTCTTTTTCTGGTGCATCTTCTCCTGCAACATTTTGTCCTTCCACTAGACTTTCCATTGATATGCTTAGGCACAGCACTCTGCAAACAGTCAGACTCCTTAGATATGAACTTTTGTGGCTTCATCATCCTATGGTGGGTATCAATGATGGTCTTCTGGTCAGTTGTTATGTCTGCAGTCTTCCCCATGCTGAAACAAACTGAGACAATTGAACCAAACTGAAGCAATTTAATGGCACCTGGGGAAACCTGTGCAGGTGCTTTGAGTTTAGTAGATGAATAGTGTGTCACACTCAGTTTAAAACATTCATGCCCTGCAAAATTTGGGCTGATTTCTCCACAGTATTCTAATATTTTTTAATCCTGTTTTCATGGGTTTCATGAGCTGGAAGCCCAAATTATAAACAAATAAATACTTGACAATGTTTCAATTGTGGGTTGTGAATCTATAATCTATGAAAGTTTAACTTTTTGAATATAATTATGGAAATTAATCAACTTTTCCATGATAGAAATTTTTTTTGGAATGGGTCTGTATTTAAACCTTGGCAGAATGTGGCCAAATTAGGGGCAATCATGACCTGGAGGTCTTGTGATCATAAGGTTGCTGGTTTAATCCCTGGGCAGGTCATGACTAAAGTGCCCTTGAGCAAGATACCTAACCCCCAAATGCTCCCTGGGAGCCATGTTTAAGGCTGCCCACTGCTTAGGGTACATGTTCTCACAAACTAGTGTGTTCACTAGTACGTGTTTTACTGCATGGATGGGTTAAATGCAGACTTCAAATTTAGTTGAATGAATGAATGAATACTTTGTCACATAGACACACATTGTAACATAGTCACAGGTGCTAGTGAAATTCTTTTAAGATTGAAAATAACAGAATTGGTTGTGTGCGAGAGGAGCCAGCTGAGGTGGCTCGGGCATCTGTTTCGGATGCCCCCTGGACGCCTCCCTAGGGAGGTGTTCCAGGCATGTCCCCCTGGGAGGAGGCCCCGGGGAAGACCCAGGACACGTTGGAGAGACTATGTCTCTCAACTGGCCTGGGAACGTCTCGGTGTTCCACCCGAGGAGCTGGCTGAGGTGTCTGGGGAGAGGGAGGTTTGGGTTTCCCTGCTTAGACTGCTACCTCCGCGACCCGGCCCCGGATAAAGCGGTTGATAATGGATGGATGGATGGATGGTTGTGTGCAATCAAATTAAAATGTTTCCCCTATCAGGAGTGTGTTTTTTTTTCCTCCAGTGAAATGACACACCCTGTGTCTACTGATTTACAGTGACCATATCAGATTACAGTGATTTGTAATAGTGGGAATAATCACCCTTGGTTCAAAGTGTTCACTCAGTGATAATCTGACACTTTCATTGTTGCTCATGTGTTTCTTAAAAACGTTAACTCTACAACTGTGGTGTGCTGATTTCTCTCTACCACTGGCCAATGACATAGTTCCTGTATTGTGGCCCATGGGGCACCACTGTTATGCCTCTGAGAGGCACTCAAGTCCATTCTTAGTACATTTTCAATATGACAGCTCTAGAACATCCCACAAAGTTAATCAAATCCCATCCTTTGCCCATGACAATTGTTTTGCACTCTGCTACAACTGACTGGTGTGCTTGCTTATTTATACGTGTCGCAAACCCAGTTGCATGGCATCTGTGATATAACAGGCTGAGTTTATTCCAAAACAGGGGTGGTCATAATGTTGCCTAACTGGATCTACATCATGTGTGTCCCATACAGAATTACAGCTGCAAAAAGATTGGATAGATTTTTTTCTAATAACACCAATTACGAGCACAGTTACTTGAATGAAATTTATATAAATCTAAATGGAGTAAGCAAATACATTGAAAATAAATGTAATTGCACCAAATGTATTTTGCATATACTCTATATCAGTGGTGTCAGTTTCTCTTTTCCAGTTAGTATCAGGATAGAGGAGCAATCAGGAAGTTTGGGTAATTTTGTGGTGCTGTGCGTGAGGGAAAGAAAGTGAATGAAAGTATAATGAGCCTCACCCCCCCCCCCCAATGTTTTCTAAGACATCCAGTAGTAGTGTTGGTCTAGACTAAAAGCATCGAGGTTGATTTTTTACCCTCAGTTCACCACTGGCAATGCAAAAATGATACTGTTAAATCAGTAAGAGTTCAATACAATGTGATTCACTACTTATCCAATATGACTCTGTTCAGTACTGATACAGTTTGATTCAGGTCTGATCCAATATAATTCAGTTCAGCTAACCCTCTTTAGTCTGCTCTTCTGCCAGCACCATATTAATTAATTTCCACAAAAACACTTATATAACTGAGATTTTATCCTAAAAACAACAATAAACATACCTTAAAGGGTCTACTGGCTTGCATCAAAATATATTTTATTAATATTTGTGGGAGAAGCTTAAATAAGCATTTTTTCCCACCACATGACGCAATCTGTCGTTCATATGATAATGACATGGTAATTTCGGACATTCCATTGGTGGATTACCAGCCATGTAATATGAACAACGAGCTCTCACCAGAGGTTAACTTAAACAAAACAAAAGGCCTCTCACCTGAGTGTTCACACTCTATCTCATAAATATTCACTCTAGGAACCTGATTGAAACACGTCACCTTACATTTGTTAAGCTTTATTAATAAAACCACATACAATTTCTCAAAACCAGTGTGTAGCCAACACCTCTGTTTATTCAGTTCTGAGCTCAAAAGTCTTGGCTAGAAATATTTAGAGAGTGTTTTTTCACAATATATCAGAACATCTGAAAATAGGTTTTTGGAAAGTCTAAAGTCTAAGTCTAATTTAGCAGATTTAATCAAAATATAGATTTATGACTCTCTTACTGTTTTAACACTGTTGTTGCTGAGTTTTTGTTGAACAAAAGCCTGTGTAACACTTTGTAAAAAATATTTTAGATGGATGTAATTTGTAAAAATGCTACATCTACGTGTCTGAAACAGTTATCCTCTCTTGCGTGCTCTTTCCTTCGTCTATTTGGCCTTGCAGGCTCTATATCTCCTTAGTGCTGTTCAAAGCCTTACCTTCTTTCACAGGCATAGCAGGCTTCTTCTGCCTCAAACCCAGCAGGATGAAGAAGAGAACGAGTGGTATGAAGATTTCAAATGCTAGCACCCACTGTGAACATAAACACAAAGAAAAGGATAATGAGATAAATGGACAGAGAGAAGAAGGTAAACAGCAGGCACGTGCGGGGTGGGGGGAGGGGGGGGGGTGCTGGAGCACCTGCCCCTTTGACCCTTTCTGCCCAAAGTCCCCTTTTGTGAAAATGTTTTATTTTTATTTTTTAAGTGTATGTGTGAATGTCTGTCTGTGTGAGCCAAAATAATAATAATAAAAAATAATAATAATTTAGATCTACCCTTGGTCAGTCACATGATCCACGTACCCTGACTGCCCTGTCACATGCCCACATGATGTGCCCTGCAGCTAGGTGCTGCTAGATACAGAGAAAGCACAACTGTATGGCATCAAAACAGGTTTTGTAAATGTACGTTTTAAGCAATCTGTAAATGAAACTGTAAAATTGCAAATTAAAAACAATCAAACAAAAAACACTGGTTGTAAATATAATACTTACATTTTTGCTTCTCATTTTTATTTTTCACTTCACAAGTTACTTTGACGAGGGGTGGGGTAGTGGTTGGGGGTTTGGGGGTGGATCAACACTCAGATTTGCGTTAAGCAGCAGTAGGGTTGCCAGGTCCCCAAGAAGCTCGATTACAATATCTGATATAAAGTACCCTCCCTATACAACCAGCCTAAATTGTCCAATTACAGATATTATTGCTAGCATTATCATTTTTATTAGTAGTAGTAGTAAGTATAATGTAAGAAGAACATACCTTCCTTATTGCTTTACTTTGCATTTAAAATATCCCTTTTTCTCTACTCTAAATTTATGTTCAGACCCCATTCCAATAAGTTATCTAATACTAGTAAGTCTACCCCAATGCTCTTCACACTCAGTTGTTCACTGCCATTTAACTCTTTGTGTACACCACGGTCATAGCCATAAAAACACTTATAGTAACACAGATATTTTGAGCATATAACTGTGGTGTTAAAACCATAAGGAGTTAAAAGGTAGTAGAGACCTGGCAACCTAGCTGCTGCTTAATGCAGATCTGCTCCCCACCATCTATGTAAGTCCACCCTTTAGTAAGTAATGCTGCAAAGTGCAAAAGTTCTCATCCTTCACCAAAAATGACTCTGATTATAATCTGATTTGTGTTTTTACTGTTGTTAAGCCTCGGAATTTCACAAAGTAATGCTCTACTGATGTACGACCGTAAATCCCTCCTGGATATTAAAAATATAGTCACCAATCTAGGTGCATTTGATTATAACAGACAGAAAACCCAATACACTTTACTTTTGGGTATTCCATCTTACCTGTGCCGAGCGTCAGCTCAAACGCCCTGTCAAAAGCGCCGCTGTCGCCGCTGCGGGAAACGTAGCGGTCGGCTTGTGAAGCTGAAAAAATCAGCTTGTCAAGCTCTTTGTCCAGTCATCGGGCGAAAAATGGACTATATATTCCATCTGCTGTGTTGAGACGTTTTATGGAACCCATCGGCACTTTCCTGAAAACTGTTACCGGCTTTAATGGGGACTTCCATCCCCCCCCCGCACCTGCTCTCCTCGGCTCCGCCAGCGCGGGGTGAATCACAGCAACTTGAAGACGCTGCTTCTGGCCCCAAGGGTCGCAGAACCGCTTGCCCAAACCCCAACCAGGATTGCCCTGGTAAACACCCGATCACTGGTAAACAAAACGTTTATCCTTTTTCTGCTCTCAAAGTCTGGATTTTCTCTGTGTGACAGAGACTTGGATGGGTGTGGGTGAGTACAGCGCTTTGGTTGAACTTTTACCAACTGGCTGTACTTATTTTAATTTGCCGCGGACGTCCAGACGAAGTGGAGGAACGGCGACTGTGTACAAAAAAGACTTTAAATGTAGACAGTATGCTATGTCATCCTTATTTTCCAGTTTTGAAACAACTATATATGAGGTGGGTTTCGTGAGTGACTTTTCTGATTTCTTAGCTGGATATATGCCAAATTATGATCGTGTGCTTATTGTCGGGGACTTTAACTTACATGTATGCTGTCCTGATAAACCATTGGTAAAGGAATTCTTAAACATCATTGATTCTTTTAATCTAATACAGTGGGTGTCTGGTCCCACACATGAACTTGGACATACCTTAGATTTGGTTCTCTCCTATGGTTTGTCTGTATCAAAACTAGAGGTGTGTAACAGTGGGTTTTCTGATCACGTCCATTTTATTTGACGTGGTTTTATCTAGCGCTAAAGCTGTTAAATCTTGCGCTGCTGCTTGGCTCTGTCTGAGTTTTAACCCCTTCACTGCTGCTCAGTTTTCTGCTGCCTTCAATCTGCTTAGAGACAATCCGGACTCCGTACCTGTTGATACGAAGGAGCTTAGCTCTAGATTTCACTCCTCCTGCCAAACAATATTGGACTCTCTGGCTCCTTTGAAATACAGACAGCCGAAAGTTAAACCTGAGCCATGGCTCAGGGTGGACAGAGTTCTTGCAGCAAAGCAGGAGTGTCGCAGAGCCGAGAGAAAATGGAAGAAAGACAAACTGCAGGTTTCATTTCAAATTTTAAAAGACTGTTGGCGTTCTTATCAAAACATTATTAAAGAAGCAAAAAGGTTATACCTGGCCAAAATTATAACCACAAATCAGCATAACCTGCATGTACTTTTTAAGACCATTGACTCTGTTTTAAAGGCCCCTCAGCCACTCTGCTTGGAGGATTCCACTGAAACGTGTAAGCTTTTTCTGCACTTTTTCATGGATAAGGTTGTCACTGCCAGAGCACTCATAACAGCTCCTGCTTGTGACCCATCTGACACTGCTACAAGCCTAGCTGTGTTTAAAAAATTTGAGCTGGTGACTCTGTCGAACCTGAGAGATGTGGTGGGTCAGATAAAGCCTTCAGGATCCCCATATGATGCTGTGCCTCCTCACTTTTTTAAAGAGGTTTTTCCCAGTATGGGGCAGCAAGTTTTAACCATTATTAACAGCAGTCTGTCCTCTGGTATTGTTCCCAGGAGTTTTAAACATGCAGTAGTATGTCCCCTGCTTAAAAAGCCTGGTCTTGATCCCATGGTTGTGGCTAATTATAGGCCTATTTCCAGGCTGCCTTTTATTTCAAAAATATTGGAAAAAATAATCTATGCCCAGCTGAAATCTTATTTGGATGAACACAATATCCTGGAGGTTTTTCAATCTGGTTTTAAAACCCATCATAGCACAGAATCAGCGCTTATTAGGGTTTTTAATGATATCCTCCTGTCCAATGACTCTGGTGATCATGTGATGCTTCTGTTGTTAGATCTCACAGCAGCATTTGACACTGTAGATCACAACATTTTAATTTCCAGGCTGCAGCATTTAGTGGGCATTTGCGGGGGGGCTTTGGAATGGTTTAAATCATATCTGACAGAGAGAACCTTGTGTGTGAAACTCACATATTCAGAATCCTCCTCTGCTTCATTGCCATATGGGGTTCCACAGGGCTCTATCTTGGGACCTTTACTGTTCTCTCTTTATCTGCTTCCACTTGGTTCCATTTTAAGAAAACATGGCATCACCTTCCATTGTTATGCTGATGACACTCACCCATTGAAGAAGAAAGATGCCTTTTCTATTAAACCTCTTCTCTTATGTCTTGAGGACATTAAAGCCTGGATGTCGGTAAGCTTTTTAAATTTTAATGAAGGTAAAACAGAAGTGATGGTGTTTGGTCCCAGTGGTTTCAGTGGAGCCCACTCCCATATTGAATTGGGTCCCCTTAAGCAGTATGAGAGGACAGTAATCTCTAACTTGGGTTTTAAAATGGACAGCGATTTTAAACTGGATCACCAGATTGGCGCAGTAGTGAGGTCCTGCTTTTATCACCTGAGGCAGGTTGCGAAGGTGAAGTCCATTTTAGCATATGAGCACTTTGAAACAGTAATCCATGCCTTCATTACATCTCGGCTGGATTACTGTAATGCACCTTATTTTGGAGGCAGCCAGTCCTCCCTCAAACGCCTCCAGTGCAGAATGCTGCTGCCCGGCTACTAACGGGGTCACATAAGAGGGAGCACATAACTCCCATTCTGGCCTCCCTCCACTGGCTGCCTGTGCATTTTAGAGTTCGTTTTATGATTCTGTTATTTGTTTTTAAATCCTTAAATGGACTCTCCCCACCTTACCTCGCCGAGCTCCTCCATTTGCATGTGCCCGCACGGTGTCAGCTGCTCCTGGAGATACCGAGGTCCAGGCTTAAGCTCAGAGGGGATCGAGCCTTTTCAATTAGAGCTCCAAAAGTTATGGAATGAACTGCCAGTTTTGGCAGTTGTTTTTCGGCAAGTGGGTTGTTTTAATTGGTCCACTGTTCTGTGTTTTATGTTTTGTTTTATACCTGCAGTGTTCAGCACTTTGTTGCAGCCTCTGTTGTTTTTAAAGTGCTTTACAAATAGAGTTGATGATGATGATGATGATGATGATGATTTAATGCACCGTATTTTCCGGACTATAAGTCGCTCCTGAGTATAAGTCGCACCAGCCATAAAATGCATAATAAAGAAGAAAAAAACATATATAAGTCGCAC
>BRDA01007470.1:17848-40000 GCA_036984385.1 Crenuchus spilurus | reverse complement strand
TCAATTTAGTCCACACGAACTAGTTCTTTGACGGGTCCTTATATAAGGAGATCTTGACAACTGGTAGGGACGAGATTACCGTCACCGGAGACAGTCGTCCTATCAATTCGAGACGGTGTGACGTTTTCAACAAGTCCTTACCAAACTCCTTGGTGTTGTCTCAAGTTCCATAAGGGTTCTAGACTTTGACTGACTTGTAGACACCATACACAGACTAAGTTGTCTAAGTTAGGTACCACTGAAGTGGTACGTTTTATCTTGCATTTCCTGGACGACGAATAAAGCATAGTCTAAGATGTCTTGTGGAAGTATGTCAGTACCGGTTTTCAAAACTCTTACTGTGTTTGTAGTTACAGGTGTTTCAGATGACGAAGTCAAAAATATTACCGTTAAACGTATATGAGGTCTTACAATTATATGCAAATTGCCATTATAAAAACTGAAGCAGTAGACTTTGTGGACATTGATGTTTGTGTCATTCTCAAAACTTTTGGCCATGACTGTATGAAGGTGTTCTGTAGAATCTGATACGAAATAAGCAGCAGGTCCTTTACGTTCTATTTTGCATGGTGAAGTCACCATGGATTGAATCTGTTGAATCAGACACATACCACAGATGTTCAGTCAGTTTCAGATCTTGGGAATACCTTGAACTCTGTTGTGGTTCCTCAAACCATTCCTGAACAACTTTTGCAGTGTGGCAGAGCTTAACTATCCTGCTGACAGAGGCCACTGCCATTAGAGCAGGGATGGTCAACAGTTCTAGAGGAATATATTCCTGGGCAGTTTCTTGATCAAGCACACCTGATTTAACTTGGCAGGTAATTTCTTGGTTGAGCACCGAAATCAGAAAACTATGCTGGACACTGGCCTTCAGTTGGTCTATAACAATACGTAGCAGCAGGGCAATCACACTGCCTCTCCCAGTCTGCTTTCTTCCCATAGCGCATATCTCTTCCCCAGTTGAGCAACACACACAAAAAGCTTTAGAAATAATGCAAAAGAAAACATGTTTCATCAGGCCAATGTTTTTCATTTTTCCTTCAGGGGAAAGGGGTCAACATGGTCAGGTCTGTGGCTCACAGTCCACACACAGGACAATGCAATGCACTGTGTTCCGACACCTTTCTAACATAACCAGCATGATCTTTTACTCACCATGTAATGTGTATCAATATGATTCCTTTCCATACAGTCATTTAAAATGATATCCAGACCTTAAGCATTTCCTTCTTCAATCAAAAACAGGAAGTGTGAGTATTCCTCTGATTAATAAGTCACACAAAACTCAACGGATTTTTATTTAAAACAGAACTGCAAATACAGAACCAACTTCAAAATACACACAAAGAACGAAAATATTTCTTTACTTCAGTGGTAAAAGTCAACTAGAGCTCAAGAAAGTCTCAAAATTTTTGCTGCCGTCAGTACCTTTACAGGTCATATCCATCCACTGTCTTTACACATTCTGTGCCTAATGGTTTAATATGGTTTTCCTTTTATCCACTAAAGCCATGTGTCTACATTTACACCTTTGTTGACATTTATTCCTTTTGTTTATTGTGAACACTGTTCAAAGCTCCTAATTAACCTAGAACTGTTTTTTTCTTCTAATGATGTGAAATTATCTGCTAGAGAATACACAATATCTGTGTATTCATTCATCAGCATCTACCTGTTCATCTACCTATCCATCCATCTACTCATCTCTCTTCGTGCCACACACCTTCACTGGCCCAAACAAACATAATGAAGAATGTACTGCTCACACACTGGAGCAGTTTTCTTTATCCTGGCCAATAAAAGTGATGGTTTTCTGTTGAAAAACTTTAACAGCATAAAATCTCCTCTTCACTCACACCTTTCCTAACCCAAAATAGAGTGTGCACGCATTGCTCGGTGTCTCATCTCTCAGTTTCACACTCACCTCCTCCCAAACAGCCGCAGGCCAGTGAAGCTCCTGTTGCCATGGCGACGACCCCCAGCAGGTCTCTCTCCTTCGGCTGGGGCGACGCAGGGCAGGTCAGAGTTGGAGGAGGATGCAGAGGTGGAGGTCAGAGAGGTTGTGACCTCTGACCCCGGCTCCTGCTGAGGTTGTTCACTGGCCGCTTCAGCCATGGCTCAAGCGGCAGCGTCCAGTGGTGCTCTGCAGTCCACAGGGGTCCTCATGACACAAATAAGGAAGCCTAGCGGAAAAAAGTATATCCGGCTGCAGAGCTGAACCATGCTGCTCCTCTTGCAGAAAGCAGGGAAAGGAGGAGGATTGGAAGGAGAGATGGAGGGATGGGGGATGAAGGAAGAAAAGCAGTACTGCACTTCTCACTGCTCCAGTCTCAGTTTTCCATTGAGCCAACAGCAAAAATTAATCCTATAAGCAAACTTGAGCAATCCTGTTGCACTCCTCCATTTCTTCTCTCACTCTTTTTCCTCTCTTTCAAAGCCTCTGTCTCATGCTTTCTCTACCAAAACTTGTTGCAGTTCTAACTCAAATGCCGGGTCATAAACCTTTCAGCAACTACTACTACCACCCTTCCCTCTCTCCGTCTCTCTCTCTCATTTTCTCTCTCTACCCCACTGATTTGACTTTCTACTGAAGCGTATCTCAACTGTGCTGCTTCCACACACACATACAGACACAGACAAGCACACTTTCCCCCCTCCCTCTCTCTCTCTCTCTGCCGGCTCTCCTCAGAGACACTGTACCAGACCAGGAAGTGTCAAACTCAGAAGAGAGACATACACATAGGACCCCTAAATATAGCTGCCTTTACACATGCCTGACTGATGTTTTTCTTTAGGTTTAGTTGTTCTCTTTCCTCATTTAAATGAGTTTTAGCAGTATTATTATTAATATCATTATTACTTATCATCATTATTATTAACTGTACATAAATATTATTTAACTATAGTACTAATATTAGTAATTGTATCCCACAAAGAACTGCACAATGTGTACAGTTATATACAACTACATGCTTCCTTGGTAAACTTTCAAAGAAATTGCAGCCAGTTACAATTAGCTATAACTGCAGGGCACCAGGCAACAGCTGTCACAGTGTTTAGTGATCTGCTAATTAGGATATTATTTTTCTTAAACACAATTCAGCTACTAATTATTTTTGATTAGTTCAGTTTTATTTTGATTTAAACATTTATTCATATATCAAGGTCCATTAGGTTTAGATAAGCAATGATTTACTGTATGATGATTTTTAGTTCTCAATTGCCAAGCCTCTTAAACTCAAACAGAAACTGAAGTACTGTATCAATGGGAGTGGAGCTACTCAGAATTCTTTGTGTTATTATCAAGCTATACATTGGGATTGACTATGTTATAGTTTACTAAATTAATATTTTTTTTTACTGAATTTACCAGTTCAGATGGAATTACTCACATACAGGCCAAGTGTGCCTCATTTTGGATTCTCTGTTGAACTGTTGAATGCTTTGAATCTCAACAGCATCAGTCAAAATTAAAATGATCAGCATATTAAAGATTATATTTTTACCAATAGAAATAAAATGAAGGATCATAAATATCGGATTGATATATTTTGTCACACACACACTCACATTCTTTTTTGTACGTAGGAGAGAGAGACAGAACATCATACCTTGATAAGCGGATAATTTATTCCGTCAGTGGTTGCTTTTGCTGAATAGCAAAGAATAAGATGTGTGGGGGTGTGTGAGTATGTGCGTGGTACAGTGATGGTTCCCTGTATCTGTATGTATAAAAAGGCTTTAGATTCTTCCCATACTCAAGTTACACAAATATGAATATGAGTACTGAATCCACCCTGTACGGCACAGTACATACATAGTATATGCACTCTTTTGCAGAAGTTGGGACACTCCTGGTCAAAATACATGATCTGTAGATTTCCTAAATGAGAATAATAAGTAACTCATTCACCTCAACAGCCTATAAATGTAAACATTTGACTGTAAATGTTCTATTTATTTTCTAAACATAACACGCTGGGGAAAAAATCTAATATTTTATGTGCCATGGCAAGAGCTATGTTTTAATTATTTTATGTTCAGTAAATAAGGAGTGTTTGCAATTTGTTCTCTGTGTAAGTTACATTCATGTATTTTCCCTTAGAAATTAATGAAACAAGTAGCTTAACCTGGGGTGCCCACATTTTTCCATAAGTCTGTATATGTGTGTATACAGTGTGGCTAATATTGAGCACTGGAGCAAAAGTATGTGTATAGGTGACATTTTGCAGTACATTGCATGTAACTGTCTGTTGCTTGGTATTATTATATGTGCGAGTTTGTGTGTTATGTGCATGGCAATGCAAATACATAAACATGTAGTTCTTGCACACAATGTAATGAAGCCTTTCTCCTCACTCCTGCACACACTCACTACTGACTTCCTGTACAGGAAGGAAATGATGTCAGCAGCACTGGAGTTAAACACAATTACGGTTTGACCACAAACCGCACACTGTTTCCAGCTATTCTTCTGCCAGCACCGTCATTCTATGTGAGGATGGGCAGCTGTTGGTGACCTGTTGTTGACCTACAAAGCAAAGCAGGACTTTGTCCTCAGTCAGCGACACCATGGAGACTTACATGCTATTAAGCTGAGACATATTCTAAAAAACCAGAGTGCCATTGTGTATCCAGGAGGTTATTTACTTATTTGCTATGTATTATTAGGATCCACATATCTTTTAGGAAACCCATAGTAGTCATATTTCAGATAAAATTTGAGAGAGAAAAATCCTAACTGTAGTGTATATTAATTTAGATTATTATGATTTTGAACTTGTAATAATATAATATACTTACATACAAAACCAAAGTTGTACATAGTTACAAATTTGCTGTACTCATCCTGACAGCTATATATGGAATGCATAAAAAAGGACTGTTTAGAAGTCACGAGTACATCACCCCCTAATGATGTTGAACCTAACTGGAGGACAGGAAAAGTACCAAGACACAGTATACTTGTGTATAGGTCATGTGCACATCTTTTGAACAGGGGCTCCCCCTTCTGTTCAATTAGTAATCAGCAAACCACAACCAAACTGTATGCAAGTTAGTCTGGGACCGTATAAGCCTAAGTAATAAGATTAGATAAAATAAATAAAAGGTATATATTACTAGTCTTAGAGAAAAAGTTCTTTATTTTGCACAATCCAGAGCAAAAGAACATGACTGAGCAACTTCAAAGAAAATAACTGAGGGAAACTTCACACTACAGCTGTGAGTCACTTTTGCAGAAGTCAAATAAAGCACCATGTCACAATGTTCTAAAATGACCACAAGGTCCCACAACTCCCACAAGCACAGGCAACAAAATTCTATTAATAAAATAATAAAATAAATTGTGGCTATATTAGCCGATATGCACATGCATGGTTTTGTGCAAAACTTGTCAAATGACAATGATGCTTGAAAGATTGTAAACTCTTTAGACTTTTCTATATTTCTCCATAAATTTGACCTAAAACTTCACCAAACTGCCACCTAAAAGTAGATAAATAGAACCAACTCAAACAAATGAGACAAAAATATTAGACTTGGTCATTCATTTATCAGTATCTGGTGTTTCACCCTTGTGCAGCAAAAACTGCCTCTAAACATTTACAGTAATTGTTGATCAGTCCTGAACATCAGCTTGAAGGAAGTTTAGCCCATTCATCTATGCAAAACAGCTTCAACTCATGCTGAAGCTCATTCATGTTGGTGGACTTCCTCCGATGAACTGCTTGTGTCAGGTCATTGCACAACATTTCTATTGGATTAAGGTCAGGACTTTTATTTGGCCATTCCAAAACATGAACTCTGTTCATTCGCCTCTCAGTGCTGAGGTCTTGGGTTTGAGTCCCAATCTGAGCGGAGTTTCCATGTTCTCCCTGTGGGTTTCCTCCGGGGTCTCCGGTTTCCTCCCACAGTTCAAAAACACGGAGATCAGGTGAATAGGCTACTATAAAAATTACCCTGGTGTGTGTATGAATGTGCATGTCTGTGTATGAATTTATGTTCCCAGATATAGTTGGCACTCTGTCCTGGGTGATCCCCCTAGTGCTCGATGCAGTCCTCCAGGTGGACGGTCGCTTCCGGTTGAGAGTACGATGTGCACAACTGGCTGCCGCTTTTCTCCAGTGTGTGTGTATATGAAGTGTGTCGATTGTAAAGTGTCCTTGGGTGTCTAGAAAGGCGCTATATAAGTGTAATGTCTGTAAACTGTACTCTTCTTTAACCAAACATTGGTAGAATAACTTGTGTACTTAGGGTTGTTATTTTGCTGTGTGATGAACATTCTCCTGAGATTCAGCTCATGGACAGGTGTCCTGACATTTTCTTTTAGAATTGTCTAGTTTAATTCAAAATTAATTGTTCCATCAATGAAAAACGGGACCAAACCATGATACTACCACCACCATGCTTTACAGATGGGATGAATTTACTATGCTGCAATGCTGAGTGTTCCTTTCTCCAAACATAACGCTTTGCATTTAAAACTAAATTATATATTTGGTCTAATCAGTCCTCAAAACATTCCAGTAGTGTTCTGGCTTGTCAATGTGATCTCAAGCAAACTGCAGTTGGGCAGCAATGTTCTTCTGGAGAGCAGCAACGTTCACCTTGCAACCATGCCATGCACAGCATTGTTGTTTAGTGTTCTCCTTGTGACAACGTGGACTATTACACACCTTGCTTGTAGCATAATCTTTGTTGACCAATCATTCCTCTGGAGGGTGATAATTGTCTTGAATTTCCTCGATTTGAACACAGTCTGTCTGAGTATGGATTGGTGGAGTTCAAATTCTTTTTAGTTTTATAACTTTTTCTCACCTGATGAGCACCAACAACTCTTCTTCTTAAGTCCTTTAAATAAAACAGGGCACCCAGTACCACCTGATTGCCATTCCACCAATAAACACCTTTCTCAAATGTCACATTGCAATTATAGGCTCATCCTAAAGGTTTGCATACTTTTGCCCTCACAGATATATTGTATGTATATTGTATCATTTTCCTCAATACATAAAGTACTAAGTATAATATTTTTGTCTCATTTGTTTGATTTTGCTCTCTTTATTTACTTTCAAAATTTGTGTAACAATCTGATGAATTTTAGGTCATATTTATGCAGAAATATAGAAAATGATAAATGTTTCACAGACTTTCAAGCACCACTGTATGTTTTATTGATTTTCTAAGTGACACTAAGAGACACGTACGATTAACACACTGTGTGGTGACCCCAACACAAACACACACATTGTGTACACAGTTTTGGATCATGTACAAGCAATGGAAAAATGTTTCATTTGCAAGTGTTTCCTACCACAGTGAACACATGCTCACACGACTGCAGAGATATCAGCTGCTGGTCACTGATAGTTTCCATGTGTGGGAGGTTTAGTAGTGTTATCCGCCTACATCTTACACTGCAACTGCTTCTGATATACCAAAACTAAATCTGTACATCAAAATCTTGTGAAGCATTGCTTAACTGCAGAAAATTACACACTCTATAGTAACAAAATTAGCTAATCATTCAACACAGAATAAAAGTTATTTTTCTCAAATGATTGTCCACACAGCGTCTTACACAGCTTTCAGTTTTTTGGCTGAAAAGGAGAACCAACAAGTTCTCCTTGATCTTCCTTGATCTAATCTGTATATACACAAATGCCACAAATTGACACACACACATATACACACACACACACACACAAAACATATAGTGGTGGAATGCCTTACTTGTGTATGGCTTGTGGTGGGGGGGTGGGGGGCACCACCCATTTCCCTCTGGACCCCCTCATTGTAATCCACTCTTCCGCCTGCTCACATTCAGCACACACCTCTGCATCCCTACACACATGTGTCCAGACCCACACAAATGACTGCACACACTCTCAGAACAATCTTATTTCTCTCAAGCACCCCCCCCAACTTCCTGTTTCAAACTTCCGAGACGGTGAGAGAGAGAGAGAGAGAGAGAGAGAAACAGTGACACTGTCTGTGTGTCTGTCTGCAAGTGAGAGTGAGTGTGGGGGGGGGGGGAGAGAGCAAGAGAGCAAGAGAGCAAGAGAGCGAGAGATCAGTACTTATTTCTGTTCTTGTCAAAACAAATGCCCTCAAAGACAAATACAGGCTGGTCCAGGCCCCTGCAAAGATGCTATTTTAAGACTCTGAAGTAGTGAACCCCAACACACACTCTGGTGGTGTGCCTGAGACCCAGGTTTGCTGAAGTTCATGCCTGAAGACACAGCAGCTGGGTTAGCAGTATGTCAGTGCATCAAATTAGCACAAGCATTAGAGCAGTCAGTCAGTTCCCTAAAACTCTTTCCTTATGACTGTACTCAGAAAAACACAAAGTGCGCACGCACACACACACACACACACACACCAGACACAATGCAGCTGAGCTCCATTTCTGATAGCAGAAAATTTCTTAACCTAACATAAAAACTGTATAGCAACAGCTCATTTAAAATCCAAACAAGCAAATGCTATTATGATTATTATTGTCATCAATGATTATATTATTTTTTGTGTGCAGTTGGTAATTCCTACAAAAGAAATTAAAATGTACCCTAATAACAAACTATATGTGACCAAGGACATTAAAGGAGTTTTAAATAGAAGAAATTTGGCTTTTAATAAAAAAGATACAGTTGTACTTAGACAGAAAAAGAACTAAAAAGTAAATTGAGAGAAGCAAAATTAAAACACAGACAAGACATTTAAAACTAATAACTCTAAAAAGGTGTGGGACACCATGTAAGCAATGACAGGTATGCTGTCCCCAATTAAACGTATTGTAACAGAAAATGATAAGTTTGCTGATGAGTTAAATACTTATTTCACGAGATTTGAATAATCTGACAGCTCTGAGAAATGCAATCAAATTCTTACCAATATTCAACGGGACCTACAGATAGAATTAACATCAATATTAATGGAGATAGGAAAATATTTAAAGCCACTAATACCAAAAAAGCTGAAGGGCCAGATAAGTGTAGTCCTTTTCTTTTGAAAAACTTTGCGAAAGAACTGGCACCTGCTTGGCAACCAGTGTTTCAACTCTCAATTGATACATACACAGTTCCAATAGCATGGAAAACATCATACATAAAACCACTGCCCAAAATTCAATGTCCAAAAGATCACAAAGATTTCAGACCTATAGCTCTGACCTCAGTGATTATGAAAGCTCTAGAGCAGGGGTAGGCAACTCCAGTCCTGGAGTGCCAGTTTCCTGCACAGTTTGGTGATCTACCTGATCAAACACACCTGAATCAACTCAGCGGGCAATTAGCATGTTTCAATGTAGTGTCAGAGCAGTGACATCACCAAACTGTGCTGGACACCGGCACTCCAGGACTGGAGTTGCCTACCCCTGCTCTAGAGAGACTCTTGCTCAAACATTTACATACTACTTGTATTAATGACAAACTGGACCCATTTCAATTTGCATATAAAACAGGTTGTGGCACAGAAGATGCTGTTGCCACATTAGTTCATATAATTACTAAACATCTAGATAAACCCAAGAACTATGCAAGAGCACTCTTTCTAGATTATTCATCAGCCGTCAATACAATAGAACCACATATTTTACTTTCCAAAATGCTCCACCTTGGAGAGAATCTGTATTTGATTCAATGGTATGCCTCTTTTTTTATAAACAGAGTCCAGCTGGTTAAAGTGAACAAGACACTTTCTTCTGCTGTCTCAACTTACATTGGCGCACTCCAGGGCTGTGTGAGTTCTGCTTTTTACTATATATACTAATGATTGCCATTCAACCTCAAATAATCAGTGTGGTTTAAAATTTTCAGATGACACCATTTTGTTAACATTACTACATGAATCAGGTAGTCCTGACCTGCACCAACAGGGAGTTGACAAGGTGGTTACGTGGAGCAAGGGCAACGCTCTGGAAATAAACACAAAGAAAACAAAGGAAATTGTGTTTGGTCCAAGACCAATATATGCTAACCCCACAATTAGCAATAATGAGATAATCAAACAGGTGGAGTCTAATAAATATTTTGGTGTAATGATTGATGCCACCTTATCATGGAAACACCACATCAACTTCATCTGCAAAAAAACTAAACAGAGAATTTATTTTCTTCGACGCCTCTGATCTTTAGGAGCCACTCGGCAGATACTCTTACTGTTTTATACTGCTGTTGAGTGTTTTGCAGTATTGTAATGCTGTGTGGTATAGTTGCTTGTCTATATCTGTAAAGTCTGACTTGAAACATTTAAGATCTGTTCAAAGATTGTGGGTCAGTCTCTGGAGGGCCTGAATGAGACCGCTTATTATATCAACACAGCGTGGCTCGCTAAAAACATAATTTCTGATACTAATCATGTTCTGAACCGGGAATATGTACTTCTTCCATCTGGATGAGGCAATAGTGTTCCAAGGTTTAATAAGGTTAGTCTTAGGAATTGTTTTGTACATCAGTCGATTCTTAAATTAAACAAAGAGTTTAATACATAATTATCTAGGTGCTGTAATGCGAGTAAGTGTTGTATGTATGTATGTATGTATATATATATATATATATATATATATATATATATATATATATATATATATATATATATATATATAGTCTTGTGTTGTGATATTTGTTTTAATGGAGATACTGTTTTTGTGCAAGACAAAATTTAGATCTTTGATCTGACAAATATTATCTTCTCTTATTATTATTATTATTATTATTATTATTATTATTAATTCATTCAATCATTATCACACCTGCTTAATCCTTATAAGGGTCGCGGTTTGTCCCCTACCCCCTCACTGGGCGCAGGGCAGGGCATTACACTATTCAACTAAGCCCAGGACAGGGTGCCAGTCCATCACTGGGTGAACACACACGCAGACACATACACATACATGCACACGCATGGACAATTTAGAATAGCCAGTTCACCTGACCCCCATGTTTTTGGACTGTGGGAGGATACCGGAGACCCCGGAGGAAATCCACGCAGACATGGGGAGAACATGGAATATTATTATTATTATTATTATTATTATTATTAATAATTCAAATAATTCAAAGATTAAGATGGTAGTATATCATTCTTACATTACATTAAATGATCCAGAAACACAATAATGCTTTTCAGAAATTAGGCCCTGAAGTTCCAACAGCAAGAACATCTGCAAAACACTTTCTGTCCACTAGAGGGCACTTCAGCCATTTTCACACTTGTGACACTCTTTCTTCCTCTTTACAAATATACAACTGCAAAAATAAACAAATAAATACATTAATAATAATAATAATAATAATAATAACAATAATAATAATAATAATAATAATAATAATAATAATTCTGAATGTATGAACACATTTCTAAAATAATCAGCAGTCACTGCCTGTGCAAGACAACATTTTCTCACATTCAGTGACACTACATCTGACCAGGTGAGGAAAGCACATCTTTAACCCGAGTTGCAGCCTGAAATGCAAAATTTACTTTCAGTGATGGTTTGGGGTGCCATGTCATCTGCTGGTGTTGGTCCACTGTGTTATTTCCTAAGTCAGCACAGCCATCTACCATGACATTTTAGAGCACTTCATGCTTCCTCTGCTGACAAGCTTTATGGAGATGCAAATTTCATTTTGCAGCAGGACTTGGCACCTGGCCACACAGTTCAAAAAGTACCAATACCTGGTTTAATAGTCACAATATCACTGTGCTTGATTGGCCAGCAAACTCACAAGACCTAAACCCCAGAGAGAATCTATGGAGTATTGTCAAGAGGAAGATGAGAGCCAACAGACCCAACAGTGCAGACAAGGCCACTATCAAAGCAACCTGGGTATCCATAACACCTCAGCAGAGCCATAGACTGATCACCTCCATGCCACACCACATTGACGCAAAAATTCATGCAAAATGAGCCCCAACCAAGTACTGAGTGCATATACTGTACATGCTTTTCAGTAGAACAACATTCATGGATTAAAAATAATCTTTTTAATTGGTCTAATATAATACTAATTTTTTTAATACTGACTTTGGGGTTTTCATTGGCTGTAAAGCCATAATCTTTCACTTTTTGAATTGAATTACAGAAACAAATGAACATTTTGATGATATTCTATTCTATATTATATGTCTTGCCACTGCAATGTTTATATTTCCTTTGGGATTAATCTAGCAATGTTATTCTATGTATCTATCCACCAATATCTGAAAACACTCTTGCAAAAGGAAAAAGGCAGTATGTGCATCTCTGAGAATATGTTATCTTTTTTGTGGCTATTGAACATGTTCAGGCTGGAAGTGTGAGCAATGAGTTAATAAATAAAATACCTATATAATAAGTATAATAACTAAAAGCTTTGAGATCTTGCCTGTCTTGCCTTGTTCTTTCTATAGGTTTACACCACTACTGTATTAGAAGTCTGTATCTTAACCTTCTGTAGTGTTGTTAATGGTAATTTGTTGAGGGTTATCCTCTAGCATAAAATCCATAATACAAATTAGGAATCACCAAATCTGGAATATGTTCATCCAACTTTTTTACTTTGTGAATGTAGTATTGTGTTCAATGTGTCTTCATGAAACATTAACAAATTAAATTTGTTGTAAACTATTGTTTAAATCAAATAGAGAAAAAATACCTAATCAAATGATAAGAGTAAAAATGGCATAACATTGTAGCAATAAAGAAACATAATTAGTACTTTCTTGTTCCTTGTCTGGTTTTAATGATGGTGTGAATAGTGAGGCATTGATTCACTAATGAAAAACAATGTTCAGCATCAAGTAGGGCTGCCATGATTAGTCGACTAGTCACGATTATGTCATCTATTAAAATAGTCGACGACTAATTTAATAGTCGATGCGTCGTTTGTTTTTTTACTTTCTTTTTCTATCCAAACTGCTGCGTCTGCCTTTCTGTTCTTGACGCACATGCGCAGTAGTGGTAACCGGGGTAGGCCGTGGATGACGTCACAGGACCTTATACAGACAGGCTCATCATGGCTAGCTGGCAACGGAGCTCAAAAGTGTGGGATCATTTTAAGAAAATGAAAGAGAAACGTGTGCAATGCAATATCTGCAAGGCAGAACTTGCCTTCCACGGCAGCACAACTGCAATGCACGAGCACCTGAAAAGGAAGCCTGTTGTGGCTGATTGTGACAATGATGAAGAGGGACCGTTATCTCGGTAAGCTAAATTGCTAGTTAGCTGCTAAAATTAGCGTAAACAGAGAGTTAACTTGCTGCTTACTCATATTTAAAGCTGTAAAATTTAACATTAGCGATGACGATTTGATTCATTAGCCGTAGCACACATTCATGTGTTTTCTGTAACATTATAACAGTCATGTGTTTGAATAGCAATACTAATGTGTTCTAACGTTACATTTCAGTGCTACATTTACACTTTATGCTAAACAGTTAAATAATTGTTTGTTGCAACAAGCTGCATATTTCATTAAAGGTTTAATGAACTATGGTATTAATTGTTATTATTTTTAGTTAGCATATAGCTGAAATCTAATGACGGTTATATAATAGCAGCTGCATTCTAGTGTGATAAGCTGTATGTTTTATATTCAATTAACGTATGATCCGATTAGTCGACTAATCTAAAATAATAATAATAATAATAATATTCGGTGATTAGTCGACTATAAAAAATAATCGTTTGTGGCAGCCCTAGCATCAAGCTGCTTCGAATTTCCATCATACGTTTTCAATCAGTTTTGAACTGTTTGCTAGCCTGATCATTATAATATTTCTTTCCTGAAGAAAAGCTAACAGTCTTCACTCTGCAGTAAAGTGTGTCATCCTGAAGAAAGGAGTTCATCATCACCATCACCGATGGAATGCAAATGTCAAAATGTTCAATGTACACCTGTGTATTAATTGTTGATTGAATGATTGTCAGCTTTGCTGGCCATTTACCTGACCAATATAAAAATCATTTAATTTGTGTGCATGATTTAGAAACCCAGAATGTTCAACTGTTCAACTAAAATGTGTTTTGTTTACTTGCTATTAAATAAAAAAGCTGGATGAACATCCTTCAAATACAGCGATTTTTGCCATTTTTGCCAGGAGTTGTAGAAGCTCTCTAATTTGACTGGTGAAATCCCTCAAACTATCTGCAGTAGATTTACACTGGTTGGCTGAAACAGTAAAAGACATGTTCTCATGGCCTGATGTTTCCATCAAGCCAAGAAATATGCACAGGTGCTACTGACAACATGAATGACTCTAATATTATCTAAACTCCTGCAGTAACTGTCTGTTGTAAATGTAAGCGCTGCTTTTAATAAAATAAAATATTTAAAAATTGTAATTTTATAAATGTATTTCAGTGTTTATAGGCTAATAAGGTAGGGTTAGTAATGGTCTGCAGTATTGGCAGATAAAGGACTAAGTATCTCATCAGAAGGGGAAAGTGGTGTGGTTGCATTCCCATTTTTCTTTTTTGTACACTTCTTAAAGTCTCATGCGTAGAAAATGTGCATAAACAAAAAATAGACTCATCACTGCCAATAGTTAAATATACCTCTCTACTTATTCACATACCATATTGCATATGTACATACAATCCATAGTCATTTTGCATAAATGTATATACAGTATATGTTAGTAAATTGTTTATTTAACACCCTTGTAAACATGATTTAATATATAAATAATAAATGCTAAAGATATGCCATGGAATAAGCATTACCAATGTTATATTCACAGTGTAGTACATTTATATATTAAGGCAATTTAATGGTGGTTAAGCACTTCAAAAATTCTGACTGGTGTCTGAATAGTGGTGCTGAGCAATTACAAGGCCCTTACAGGCAAGTATGTTCACTTAGTGACCATCTTCATGATGAGTGATAATTGCCACAAGACCAGACTTCTATCTCTTTAACTAAGGATAGGCCAAAATACACTAAACTGAAGATCAAATTAGTTTTTAAAAAATCTATGATAAAATTATTAAAAAATAAATCTAGGACAATAATTTCAAAAATAGTTTGTGGTGTCCTGCTCAATAACACATACAAGTATGGGTTTTTTTTTGTTAGTTTTTCTGTCTGTCCACAAAAATGGGGGCTTTCCAGCTCACAGTATAACCAGAAAGGTAATTGACTCTTCCACCTGAAGGTTGCAATTTTCACTGCAAATGTTAGCATTATGAGTTTTCACGAGTAACCACCTAAAAGGATCAATAAAGTTTGTTCGGTCTGTCTGTCTGTCTGTCTGTCTGTCTATCTATCCATTGACCAGTCGCCTCCATTATAATGTCTCAATAACTGCCAAAAAGCTACCAAATATGGCTCACACAACTAGCAGGATAATGTGGTTCATCCATATGTCTGACATTTTGATGAGGACTCTTTATAATATGAAAAAGTTGCATTTCTCTCTTCTCAGATGGTCACTAAATGGTGTGTAAAAATGTAAAACCAAGGTGTCCGATATTTGTTTGCACTTGGTTTGCTAATGTTAACTTGTTGTGTTAACAAGTGAAACATCTGAGTGCAAAAACCATAGAAAGGATTTACTGCAAATTGATTGTTATTTCCCATTTATTGCAAATCTAATGATCCTGAGCCCTGATGTCTTTTCTGGACTAGAGTAATAAAATATCAAAGGACAAACTTTACAAACTTGCTAATGTCAACTGAGACCGGAAAGTTTCTACCAATTCCCTACTGAAAGCGTTTACTTTTTTTAAATGTACCTTTTAAAATAAGATGCTTTTTTACAGAGCTTAGAAATACTTTTGTGGTAATTGCCTGATTCAATTGTTGACCAGATCATTTTAAGGGGCCCAGTCTTGAATGGTCTTTGAAAATATTTGAAATTATGGTATCTAATATTCACAAAGGCTTGCATGTGTACACACTCACACACAATTTCAAGAAACGTCTGCACCACAGATTGGGTTTTTATGACAGTTTTATGACTTTTTATTCTGGTTTAGTTGTTCTCACACGGTAATGGCTGAAGTGCAAACATACACATTAGCATTGTTTGAATAGTCAGGAACCTGATGGGAACACCAGAACTCTGTTATTCTCAATTTTGCCTTCACTATTGCCAATAATTATCTATTTTCTATTTTAAATATTTTCTCATAGTAGGAAATCCCCATCTATACCACAAATATTTTCTTGTTAAAATCTACTATTCTGCTCAATGTGTTGCAGGAGTCAGAACAACAGAGTTTTCAAGAATAATAAACAGTATGTCATAGTTAATTTATCTGATACTTCATTTTATACTTTATATAATTTTGAGTTAGCCAATTGTGTTACTAGTGCCTGGCCCCATCATATTAAAATACACACATATTAAAATTATACACATATATATACACATACATACATATATACACATACATACATATATACACATACATACATATATACACATATATATATATATATATATATATATATATATATATATATATATATTTGAGAGATAAATCTGAAGATTATACTATGATAAATTAGTAATAAAATGGACAAAAAAACTACCATTCTAAAATGGAAATTGTTTATATTGTTCCTTCCAACATCACAATCAGGCTGATCTCAGCATTGAGGCCAGCTGTCCTCTTTTTAAGAATTTGGTAATTTAGTTCTCTCTCCCTGGACACTATAGTTGATTGTCTTTCTTTATAAAAGCTTGCTGTGTTAATCATCTCTTTCTGAAACAGCTTCCTGGCCGTTTTGCCCAATAAACTCCATCGTGAGGGACAGAGGACAGCGTTACTGTGGGGTTCGTCTCCATAGTGACCACTTATCAGCCCCAGGCACGGATCAGCTGGCTCAAGGGGAGAAGGCCTTTGATTGGTCAGCTCAGACTTGTTTGTAGCATTGTCATGACGACATGGTGTGAGGGGTGTGGGGTAGGGCAGAGTGGCCAGCCTGAGGATCTGAACTGAGGGAAAAGAGTATGAAGATCAGAGAGGGAACGAGAATTTGAATTAAAGGGGTATGCTGAAGCTCAAGCACTAGGGGTTTAGGGACATTGTAGACTGCAAAGTGTTAGCCATGATGATAACCTAGAGCCTTGAACAACATCAAAGCTAAAGCTCTCTGAGTAAGAAAGCTTTGGTATAGCTCAAAAAATAGTATAAATTAAACAAAGCCTATTAGTTATACTAACATTAACAGCTGATAAACAACCTCTAAAAATATTTTTTCATTAAGATATGCTCATAGTAGATCACTATAAACATGTAAAATACAGCATCAGATTAAAAGAAACATTACTTATAAAAATACAGACCACCAGATACTGTAAGGACAGGTTATAAAAAATATAAATCATATATATTATAAAAGATACTGAAATTGTGCAGGCACATTCACATGGAGGACATTCACAAAATGTCCAAATTATTGCTACAGAGCAACTGATAATATCGGACACACATACAGAACTGACTGACTAGTATTATTTGAGAACAGTTCTGCTGCCATTGAGATGAAGGTAGCTTTTATAAACATGCTGTAATACATACAGTCATGGCCGAAAGTGTTGGCACCCCTGAAGTATTTCTCCCAGAAAATTATTGCAAAACACATGTTTTGTTATACACATGTTTATTTCCTTTGTCTGTATTGGTACAACACAAAAAACAGAGGAAAAAAGGCAAATTTGACATAATTTCACAAAAAAAAAAAAAACTCAGAAAATGGGCCGGACAAAATTATTGGCACCTTTTCAAAATTGAGGGTAAATAACTTTGTTTCAAGCATGTGATGCTCATTCAAACTTAACTGTGATAAGTAACAGGTGTGGGCAATTTAAAAATCACACCTGAAACCAGATAAAAAGGAGAGAAGTTGACTCAATCTTTGCATTTTGTGTCTGTGTGTGCCACACTAAGCATGGAGAACAGAAAGAGGAGAAGAGAACTGTCTGAGGACTTGAGAACCAAAATTGTGGGAAAATATCAACAATCTCAAGGTTACAAGTCCATCTCCAGGGATCTTGATGTTCCTTTGTCCACAGTGCGCAACATAATCAAGAAGTTTACAACCCATGGCACTGTAGCTAATCGCCCTGGACGTGGACGGAGGAGAAAAATTGATAAAAGGTTGCAATACAGGATAGTCCGGATGGTGGATAAGCAGCCCCAATCAAGTTCCAAAAAAATTCAAGCTGTCCTGCAGGCACAGGGTGCATCAGTGTCAGCTCGAACTATCCGTTGACATTTGAATGAAATGAAATGCTATGGCAGGAGACCCAGGAGGACCCCACTGCTGACACAGAGACATAAAACAGCTAGACTGCAGTTTGCCAAAATGTATGTAAGTAAGCCAAAATCCTTCTGGGAAAACATCTTATGGACAGATGAGACCAAGATAGAGCTTTTTGGTAAAGCACATCATTCTACTGTTTATTGAAAATGGAATGAGGCCTACAAAGAAAAGAACAAAGTAAGTACAGTCAAATATGGTGGAGATTCAAAGGGTTGTTTTGCTGCCTCTGGAACTGGGTGCCTTGACTGTGTGCAAGGCATCATGAAATCTAAAGATTACCAAAAGGGTTCTGGGTTGCAATGTAGGGCCCAGTGTCAGAAAGCTGGGTTTGTGTCCTAGGTCATGGGTCTTCCAGCAGGACAAAGACCCCAAACCTACTTCAAAAAGCACCCAGAAATGGAAACAAATCGCTGGATTTCTAAAGTTCTAAAGTGGCCAGCAATGAGTCCGGATCTAAATCCCATTGAACACCTGTGGAGAGATCTTAAAATTGCTGTTGGGAGAAGGCACCCTGCAAATACGAGAGACTTGGAGCAGTTTGCAAAAAAAGAGGTGTCCAAAATTCCAGTTGAGAGGTGTAAGAAGCTTGTTGATGGTTATAGGAAGCGATTGATATCAGTTATTTTTTCCAAAGGGTGTGCAACCAAATATTAAGTTGAGGGTGCCAATAATTTTGTCCGGCCTTTTTTTGGAGTTTTGTGTGAAATTATGTCAAATTTGCCTTTTTTTCCTCTGTTTTTTGTGTTGTTCCAATACACACAAAGGAAATAAACATGTGTATAACAAAACATGTGCAATTGCAATAATTTTCTGGGAGAAATACTTCATTTTCTGGAAAAAATTCAGGGGTGCCAACACTTTCGGCCATGACTGTATGTATTACAGCATGTTTATAAAAGCTACCTTCATCTCTCTCTCTGTCGCTACACCACCCAACTGTCCTTTCACTTTCAGGCTTGTGCATAAACCAGGTGCAGGTCCATTTTACAAAACATCAAAACCGTATAGTTTACAGAGAGCCTGAAAGCCCACCACCACACACACATTTCTTTTGAAGAGACCCTCACTGCAGCTCTTTCTTTATCTTTTCCTCTCTCTGACCTGTTGAACTCGAGAGTTTACATTAGTACCTCAGAGTCCCTGCTGTGTATGCTCCTGTTTGCTGAATGTGGATCTCAATAACACTTACAGCTTCATTGGCAGACATTATGCACCACTACAGACACTCTCATGA
Organism: Crenuchus spilurus; assembly: GCA_036984385.1. Classification (NCBI taxonomy): domain Eukaryota; kingdom Metazoa; phylum Chordata; class Actinopteri; order Characiformes; family Crenuchidae; genus Crenuchus; species Crenuchus spilurus. The sequence continues at coordinate 20,506 of BRDA01007470.1, read as the reverse complement.
ATATGACTTATGAATGATCATATGCTAAAGCTCCATCACTAGTACTACAGTGAGAGTTCTGCTTTGATATACTACCTGTCCACTTTAAAATCCTTCATTACCTACCTTCTTCCTGACTCACTTGAAACTCCCCTGAAAGGCCACAAATCAAATCTGTCAGCAAACACACTTCAGCTAATAACCCCCTGTCTTGGTGGATAATTTGCAGCAAGGCCTGTGAATACTGATATGCTACTTTTAGACTACTAGGTGAAATCATACTTGCTTTTCATGGAGATGGTACCCATGTGATAAATGGTTCTCTATACTAGGTTGAAACCAGCAGAAAACAGTGTTTTTTGTTACTGATCAAATCAACAATTACAATTAAGCTGCCTAGGCTCCTGCACAGTACTGTATATTAATGTCTAATTCTTAATGCTAGATTTAACACCATGTGGCATGCTGATTTGGAAAAATGAACCCTCATTGTTGCTATACAACATACCTTTTAAGTTTTGACATTCTATTAAATTTGATTTATTTACTTTAGAAACATTTTGCATTGCTAGTACCCTTTATTTTGGCTATATATATTCTTTGTGTTTCTTACTATTATAAATACACCTGGTCCATACACATTTTCTGCCTAGTTTCTTCTTTAGCCCCCTCTATTTTTTAAATGTGTAATGCCTCAATTTTGCTATTAAAACAGGACCAAGAGACAAATAAGAAAATCGTAACAAATGTGATTGTCAAGAAATCTAATCCAAACTGCAACACTGAAAAAACTAAAATGTTCAATAACTTCAGTGATTGTTGCTAAGAGTCTAGTATCTGCAAAGGATCTCTTGGGCAAGCTGACCTAAAACCACTGGTCTAATCTACTGTTATTAAAGTAAGCCACACAGCTGGGACCTTTTTCATCCATTATACACATGCCTGGTGAATGTACATTATATATACTGAATGGTTTTACAGTTAATCTGCTTATCACAAATGTATTTTATTAGCTTTGTATCACACCTGCCTCCGAGGTTTCATCAAATGCTTTTTGTCGTAGGCACACAAGCAGGAACACCTTTGTATAGTTTAGTACTCTTACTAAACTGACTGCACTCTCGTCTGATCAGTTAAACTTTGTATTCAAATGTGATTACATGTCATACAACAAGACTAGCATCTTTAACCTAGAATAATATCAGATATACACAAGAGCACCGAAACTTAAAATATCTAGGACTTAAGATGATTATTTGAATATTTAATGGTTGTGAAGATATTGAGAATGAATTTTTGGATTTTAACATTCATCTTTAGGGCAGGAGCCACATCAGATTTATGTGCAGTTTAATGTTGTATACATATCATTATCACCATATACCACTAGACAGCAAGCTGCACTAGGTGATGGTCAAGTGACAGTCAATTACAGAATGAGAAGTAGTATCTTGAGGTGGTGGCAGATTACAGCTCTGTCCATAAATATCAAATCAAATAAAATTTTATTTATAAAGCACTTTTTACAACTGATGTCACAAAGCAGCTTTACAGGGTTAATAATAACAGACATCAAATCATTAATCCCTAATCCCCGGTGAGCAAGCCAACGGCGACAGTGGCAAGGAAAAACTCCCTCAGAGCTGGAGGAAGAAACCTTGGGAGGAACCAGACTCACATGGGGGACCCATCCTCCTCTGGTCTGCTAATTCTAAGTGTGTGATGAATCATAATCATATGATCTTGTTGTAAAGTTCAGGTGAGCTGATATGGTGACAGTAGTGGGACAGGAATGATGATGATAGTGGGTGCAATGATAATGGCCAGAAACTCCATTTGAACTCCAATGTGGGCAGTAGAGTAGGGTATCTGGAGCAGGCCACAGTAGCTGGTCTCACCTGTTGGTTATTCAAAATGGCAACAATGCTGTAAAGTAACCAGATGATAACAATTGTGCTGGATCATAATACTGCGTTTCATGCCTGGATATAATCATTAACTTCATCAATTGAGACACAAAAGGTAAGAAGATTGTATGTAAAAATGCTCCAGTAAGTGGAAACACCCAACTGATTTTTTTTTATTGAATGTGTGTAAAAAATAATACAAATTATATCCACAGTGGAACAAATGTTTTTAAAAAAATCACCAGAATGTTGTAAGTAGACGTTCCTAGATGGCAAACATTTTAATGGTAACATTACACATTATAAAAACCCAGGTACAGGTAGAAAACAGAATATTAAAGTATGCGTTGTTTACTGCTAAAGCTTTGGAGCCTAAATAATGGTAGAAGACAGCACTTTAGATATTAAATAAGGATGGGTAAAATGTGTTTCCTGTATTCTTTTTTATTTTCAAATATTTTCATTTCATTTTAGGGTGTGTACACACTTATCAACTTTGGTTTGACTGAAACAAACCCTGGTTCAAACCAATCAAACCCCAAATGAATGCTGCCTTCTGATCCCTGGCATGCACCAAATAAGTGAACCAAGACCCCCTAAGCACGTTGGTTTCAGCCAGTTTCTAAATTAACTTTGGCACAGATCGTATTAACTATGAACAGAGTACAAGCCAAAGGCATCTACAAACTGGATTCCAAAAAAGTTGGGACACTAAACAAATTGTGAATAAAAACTGAATGCAATGATGTGGAGATGGCAAATGTCAATATTT
>BRDA01007470.1:319-14598 GCA_036984385.1 Crenuchus spilurus | reverse complement strand
ATGACGAAGTCAAAAATATTACCGTTAAACGTACATGAGGTCTTACAATATTTCTCACTAGTCGAATTGTCGTTAATTAACGTTTCAGTTATAAACGGATCTTTTACTTGAAATAGGGGGTTTTGTGTAAAGTTGAAGTAACGTCGGGACGGAATTTTCCTAATCGATTGTAGCAAAGTCACGGAGTACATGCAAATTGCCATTATAAAAACTGAAGCAGTAGACTTTGTGGACATTGATGTTTGTGTCATTCTCAAAACTTTTGGCCATGACTGTAGGCATACAATCATGGCCGAAAGTGTTGGCACCCCTGAATTTTGAAGTATTTCTCCCAGAAAATTATTGCAATTACATGTTTTGTTATACACATGTTTATTTCCTTTGTGTGTATTGGAACAACACAAAAAACAAGAGGAAAAAAAGGCAAATTTGAATAATTTCACACAAAACTCCAAAAATGGGCCGGACAAAATTATTGGCACCCTCAACTTAATATTTGGTTGCACAACACTTTCGGCCATGACTGTACATAGACACTCTCTCCACAACACAGAACACACAAGCACACAAAAATTGTGGTTCTATACAGTTAATCTCTCTTGTGAAAACTGTGTTTGACTCCTTCTATTCCTCTTCTTTTTTAGTATTCTGCTTCTTGGGCACCTGGAAGTGGAACGTGTAATGATGTGTAAAGATAACAAAAAGTCTAGCTAAAACCAGTGTGAATATCATGTATCTAATACCATGCATGTGCATGTTAGATTTGTGTCTATTTTTGCAAACTGCCATACTGTCCATTTAGATGTGGTACAAAAAACATACCTTTGATGTTCCGGTGTTCTTACTGGTGCGCCGTCCCTCTGATCTTTCTCTGCTTGAGGAATATGAATCATCTAAAGTCAACTGTAATCTTTAAAAGGTACAGTTTTCCAAATATTTTTTGTATTGTAATGTATTGGTAGCAAAAGAAAAAAAAAACTACTTCAGCCATGTTTGATGTTAGCTGAGGCTAGTTATTTATGTACTTACCCTAAAGCACCAGTAGGGCTGTCCTTTTGGCCTTCATTCAGAAGATCTGGGTTGGAGGAATTGTTCTCTGTGGCTCTCATCCGGTGACTTCTGCTGCTCCCCTGCAGCTCCACATTGGTGTTCTTCCCACACAAGGAAAGACTGGTGAAAGGGGAAGGCTTCCATACGTCAGCATCTGAACTGGAGCTCTGCCAACCCTGAAGAGCTGGACTCAGAAACTCCACACCCAAATCTGCTGCATGAGCACATGCAAGGAAAGCATTATTAAAGAAATAGAACAAAAACACCAACACAATGATACTGTTGATGCTGTTGTGGAGTAAGAGGTCTAACCTTGGTGTTTCACTCTTCTCTGCCTCTCAGCAGAGCTCCTCCCACAATTCTCTTTGGGAGGGAGGTGGGGTGTCCATGGAGATGGTATGTCTGTTTGGTAGGCTGTTGTAGGACGGAGGTCACACTTATCCTAAGTTACCATGTATACAGAACAAGAATAAAAACTCACGTAGCTGGAATTACACTTAATTTTTATTATATGCCTCCAAATATTCACAGATTGGTAAAATAAACTGAATATTTAAAAAAATTTTATACAAATAGTTCCACATTAACAAAATTATATTTTCTTGCTGTTCTTTTGTCATAAACATTACTGGTCAAAAGTAATGCTATACATTTGTTTTCTAGGTTAGACAAATTGTAAACAGCTGAAATACCTGATGATGAAATACAACATTCTCCTCCAGAGCAACTCCACAGAACTCACATGGAATTACCACATCACCCTCTAGTGGACTGGAAGGGGGGCTGTAGGAGAGTGGGGACACAGAATGAGGGAGGTTGGGGGGACTTGGAGTGCGAGGAAGGATCACATGACTGGCCTCGTGGGCGAAAGTGTCTTCATACTGTAGAGATGAAGGTTGTTTGCTGAAGGAAGCAAAGGCTGAAGCTGGGCTGCAACCAGTCTAGGGGAAAAACACAATAACAACAGTGCTCAGGGTAAAGCATTATTTAAACCCAGATTGGGGAACTCCAGCTTTGTAGGGCTGGATTCCTGCATAGCTTAGTGACTTTCCTCAGGTTCATCCCACTCAATTAAGCAGGCAAAAAATATTTTCTTTTGTGAGAGCAGAGAAATCAGCAAACTGTGCTGGATGTAGTTTCTCATTTTTATTTTTAAAATAAAAATTACATGAACTGGTTTAAATGTACACAAGTGTTTACATTTACGGCATTTGGCAGACACTTTTATCTTATAAAAGGGCTTTGTTTCCATTATGAGAATTATCTAAGTTAGTTCAAACAGGTTAGAGTCCAAAGTACTCTTCAGTTCAGACACCTTTAAAACATAACCATTACTAATACCCAGGATGTAGCACCAAATTCTGAGCCCTATGCACAAGCAGTGCCCAGGCTGGCCCCTCCCCCATTATTAAATATTATTTCCTTTAATATTTAAAGGAAAAATTAATTGCAGACTCCTCAATGACCCACCCCAAACTTGCAGCCCTAGTAACTCAGTTCCACATTTCCCCCCACTACGATGGCCCTGCTAATACCTAGAAAGAAGGAAAGATACACAATTATACACAGCATTAGCAAACTAAGATTAGATTAAGATCAACCAATTTAGCCAATGTGATTTTTCACACAACGGAATTTGAACTCCGCATTCATGCAGTGAAACACACACACACACACACACACACACACACACACACACTAGTGAACACACACTAGGCTGTGAGAATTTTTTGCCCGAAGCGGTGGGCAGCCCTTATCCACCGGCGCCCGGGAAGCAGTTAGGGGGTTAGGTGCCTTGCTCAAGGGCACTTCAGTCATGTCCTGTCTGGGGATCGAACCAGCGACCTTCTGATCACAAGACTTTACCACTAGGCCATTGCTGCCCCCTTAGTGCTCAACAAAGAGATTGCATTGAAGACTGTTTGAAGAGCCCGTGGGAGTTAGTTCCACCACCTGGGTGCTAGGACAGAGAAAATTCTTGATTGGGTCACGCCAAGTCTAGTCTTGGTGGGTCACGCCAAGCCATACTAGAAGCTCAAAGGGTTTGAGGTGCAGCTCGAGACTTGACCATTGCCATTAGGTAGGCAGGGGCTGGTCCATTTTTTGCTTTGTAAGCATCAGGGTTTTGAATCTGATACGAGCATCTACATGAAGCCAGTAAAGTGATAGTAGCAGTGGAGTGATGTGGGAGAACTTGGGCTGATTGAAGACCAGCTGAGCAGCTGTATTCTGGATCAGCTGCAGGGGCCTCACAGCTTGCATAGGAAGACGATCCAGGAGTGAGTTGCAGTAGTCTTGAGGTGATGAGACTGGACAAGCACCTGAGTGGCATCCTGAGTTAGAAAGGGTTGGATCCGTCTAATGTTGAAGAGGAGGAACCTGTGCGACCGAGTTAAGTTTGCAATACAAGTAGGAAATGATAACTGGTCACCCAGTATCAGACAGAGGCTCTTGCTTTTTGAGGCATAAGTCACCATGGAGTTCTCGAACAGGATAGGAAGTTCAAGATGCGAACCAGTGGTTCTGGGAATTAACAGAAGCTCAGTCTTGCTGAGGTTGAGCTTCAGGTGCTGGGTTGTCATCCATGTAGAGATGTCAGCCAAACATGCTGAGATGTGGCTGGATACCAAAGTGTCTAAAGGAGGGAAGGAAAACATCAGTTGAGTGTCATCAGCATAACAGTGGTATGAAAATCCATGGGAATAAATAATTTGCCAAAGAGAATGAGTGTATAGTGAGAAAAGAAGAGGACCCAGTACTGAGTCTTGTGGAACACCCGTGAAGAGCCTGCATGGAACAGATGTGGACCCTCTCAATGTTACTTGGTAGGACCGTCCCTCTAAATATGATCTGAACTATTTCCATGCAGGATGAACAAGAGGATCTCATGGTTGACGGTGTCAAAGGCTGCAGAAAGGTCAAGAAATATAAGATGACAGTCTGGCAGATCTAGCCATCTTGAGCTTCTCAGTCACTGCTATGAGTTTCAGTTGAGTGTGCCAGTTAGTGTTAGAGATGTGGACATGAAGAGTAGGGATGGATAGAGTGAAGGATAGAAAGTGATGGTCATAGCAGTGTGGTTACTGTGGTTTCCAGTGCTGGAGTAAGTCTGGTGAAGATCAAGTCCAAAGTTTTGCCAGCTCTGTCTGTCGGTGGAGATTGGTTGAGGGTGAGGTCAAAAGATGACAGAAGTCTCACCAAAGCTTGTATTAGACCTGATAAGTATTTTGCATTAAATTAAGCCACCACTGAAGGTTACAATTATGTACACAGTTCAAGACTGTCAATAACTGGAGAAAGTGTAGGAATAATCCACCAAAATACTTTATACATTAATCAGAAATACTGTCAGACCTTCAATTATTTCAAAATTCTTTCTATTAACATATGTAATGTGACCACAAATAAAAATGCATTCTTATTATTTAATTTATAGAGAGTAAATTAAATAATAATTTAATTAAATAAAGTAATTAAGGAGATGTTAACATTAATTTCGAAAAACTGACTGTTTAGGAGATAACTTCTGATCAACCTTAGACATTGTAGCACTTCTCAAGTATAAAAATTTGAGACAGAAAAAGTTTGTCCAGTGGTATAATGCACCTTAAAACAACCTGTCAAAACTAGAGAGGAAATCAACCAAGCTGGAAATATTCCATATTTCCTGATACCTAAGGTCAGACTCAAACACAAACAACAGTAATTTGCAAAACATGCAAAAAACCTTGACTCCAACAGGTGGCAAGACAAGTCATTAGTTTCACTACCTAACGCTAAGGCATCTTCGTGAGTACAAGCAATGTCAGACATTGGGCAAGACTGACACGTACAATCCCTAACAGAAGTTCTGTTGCTTATCTATGTTGTGGAAACAAAAGCTTATAACCTGACTTTAATTTCATCCATTGGTTTTAGAAATGACTCATACTAAAGCTGAAACTCTCCCAAATGAGGTTTAATGTACAAAAATAAATTTGCTTCACTGCAGAAATATTGATCATTTAATGAACACAGAAAGGTCAGATTTTGGCAAGACAAAAGTTTTGTCACCCACAGAAAGTAATGTGAAAATCAAACAAATAATTTACTTCAAATACAAAGATATGTTTCATAACATTGGTGAATGAAGTTGTGGTGCTATTAGAGCCATATTTAATATTTTGGGTGACTTCCATGAGCTTGAAGGACTGCATCCATGCTGTTCAACAATGATTCATACAATTTATTGATGAAGTCATCAGGAATAGCAAAGAATGTAGTCTTCCATGAGTCTTACACTCCCAGAGGTCATCAAGATTCTTTGGGTTTGTCTTCCAAGCGTCCTCTGTCATCCTACCCCAAACATGCTCAATGATGTTCATGTCTGGTGACTGGGCTGGCCAGTCCTGGAGCACCTTGATCTTCTTCGCCTTGAGGAACTTTGATGTATGAGATGGAGCATCATCCTGCTGCAAATTTTGACCCCTTTTATGATTGGGAATGTAAGAGGTAGCTAATACTTCTTGATATTTTAGGCTATTGATATTGCCTTCCACCTTGCAAATGTTTCGCACACCCCCATACTGAATGTAACCCTAGACCATGATCTTTCCACCACCAAACTTAACTGATTTCTGGGTGAATCTTGGATCCATACGGGCTCCAGTAGGTCTCCTGCAGTATATGTGGCAGCTGTGGTGTAATTCAACTGAAGATATATCAGTATCAATATCAATAGCTTAAAATATCAAGAAGTATTAGCTACCTCTTACATTCCCAATCATAAAAGGGGTCAAATTTTGCAGTAGGATGATGCTCCGTCTCATACATCAATGACGTTAGGAAGTGTTCCTAATCATGCATTTAAATGCAATGCCCTCTGAAGGCCTGAAGATCAAAAAATACTGATTTTCAGCCTTGTTCCTTGCCATTTCATGTCATGCCATGTCACACGCTTCACGATGGTAGGCTGCACAGACATGTCACTTCTCTTCAATGCTCTCTTTCTCCAAATTCTCTGATTTGTTTAAAATTATGTACTATAGATGGTGGGATATTCAAAGTTTTGGCAGATGGCAGAACTGGAATATAACAAAGATGTTTGGCTGCAATATGCTGTGAATAAATAATTTAAGACTTTGCTCTGACCTGGTGTAAAATGAGGTCCTCTTCTGGAAATAGCTCTTCACAGAACTCACACGGCAGCATGATCGCTGACAAAGATCCATGAGCTGGAGCTATGCTGGTGTTGGTGGGGGCATTACTGCAGTAAGTATTGTTATTAGTTGTGGATGAGAGCTGGGAGTTGAGGGTGCTTCTGGTAGACTCCCTGCCAAGACGATGGTCCCAAACATCGGTCCATATGCCCTCCTGAGCCCCCAGGTCTTCCTGGTCTGTATCGTTTTGCAGGCTGAGGGCCAGAAGGTAGTCCAAACCAGAGGTGTCATTGTCTGACAACTGGCCAAGAGGCCACAGCAGGCTATTGTTATTGGTCTCCAGCTCAGCTTCCTGATCCAGCACTTAGGAAATGAGCACATTCAGACATGGTTATGTTTCTGTGCACAATAAAACAATAAAAGACATCCTGTTAGAATAAAGTGTCTTTTAAATAATGTTCTCCAACAAAGAGTACAGCATAATTAGACAATAATTATCAAATCAATCTGTAAACTTTAGGCAAAATATTCTTCAGGAGTAATAGACATACACTGATTTACTGTTACTACTGAATTGCAATTAGGGATAAATAATGATAATATGCTATAATTAACTTAAATGTAATGTACATAACTGTAAATTTTAAATTTTTAACTTGTTGGTAAAGTAACTAATTTTACTCTTTTTTTTTTTTAAACTTTCCTACTGCTGTCACTTTTTGCTGCCGAGTATCCAAATTTCCCCACTGTGGGACAAACAAATGCTTATCTTAATTATGTACACTACCATTCCCCCAAGTTTGGTGTAACTCAGAACTTTCCATGTCAAAAGAAACTTTTATTTCAGAATAAATTATTTTCTAGCCATTTCATGACTATAATAAAATCCATAAATGGTGCTGCTCCAGACATTCAATATTCTGTTATAGAAGGGCAAGGAGTCAAAAATGTCCAAGTGTGACAGCCTTATAGCCTATTTTTGGTGTTCTCCCAAAAGTTGTTTATAAATACAGGCTTTTGTACACAGTATAATCTCTGCTGGAAGTTACACATCATTAGATGTAGAAATATCATGAATAAACTAGAACAGGGATATTAGTTCACAAACAACTTCAGGAAACGCAATACACTAGAAACAGATATTACTGCATATATAACCTCAGCACACACTACTAACTGGAATTGGGCATCTGTGTAATAATTTTCAACAAGAGTATGTCTTTGGTTATCTTGTTCATTATTAGTGAAATAAGTTCTATAGCTCTAATGCTAGCCTAAAGTACAAATCAACAACATTCATCTGTCTCATGATGCTTGGTGGTCAGTAGGAAACTACTTAAAATGGTTCATTTTAAAGCTTAATAATTGGTAAATAAAAAATTGTATCATGCCATTAATTTTTCATTGCCTTTTATGCTTGTGCATTTTGTTCATTCCAATGTCCAACATATTGTGTATTGTAAGCAGAATGAAGTTTTCTGACAATGCCAGAATAGTACCTACAGTGAGCAAAATCATTCCTCGCTGGTGCATTTCTCCTGGTTCCTGTCCCTCTGGTGCTATTGTGCAGTCTACTCTCCAGTGGCCGTGGTGGACCCCTACGATCTGATGAGCCAGGGCTGTTATTATTATGGCTCCGTTCCTGGACTCTGAGTAAGTTGTGGACAGGCTGGGTCTCAAACCAAGCTCCAGGTAACTGAGACCCTGTCCTCTGGTCCTGTGGAGGGGTCAGACTCCCACACAGGGCTGGATGAATATCTTTTTCTCTCAGCATAACGTTGCACTTGCAGAGAGGGCAGGGTTCGGTGCGTGTCCCACAATATTCCTCATGCTGTTGGGCTTGACCAAAGGCCACCTCCAGGTCACAGTATTGACATGGGACCAGACGCTGGCTGCACTCTGAGCTCTAAAAACACACTCTATGTGAAACACTATAATCATAGCAACGCTTTCTGACATTAAGTGAAACTTGATGTATTTGTTACAGGACAAGCAGACAATACCTGATGAGTTTCCAAAAGACTTTTTTCAATCTTCTTACCACATTTGCACTGCACCTAAAAAAAAGATATCTACATGTCAGGTATGAACAACTCACACTATTTGTTAATGTGAAATTATCCTACAATTTTTGCAGCTTCCCAAAGGTCCACTCGTCATGTTTCAATTTATGTAGTAAAAAAAATACTGATTTTAAAACAAAATTAATTATGAATAAAAATGAACTTTTCTATGATTTCATGATGATAATTTTTGAGATGCACATGCATAGCTGTTATAGCTAAGCTTGGCAGGGGTCATGTTGCACTCTATAAATCTTACTGTACATCCACCTTGTGCTTTCCAACAAAACTAACTATTCATCTCTTCTCCCTCTCTGAGCCGAGTGTCTGCTCCTCCTGTCTGGTTTGACACTCAGGCTTCTTTGAACCTGATGGAGAGTTTCAGTTTCTCCAGTATTAGACTGGAATGTTTTTGGCCCAAGTGGGGAGTGGAGCCAATCTGCCTGCTGGACAAAAATTGCCCCTTAGGAGCCTCCAATTTGTGCCACTGACCCTCCACAGTTACACCAGAAGTTTCATCTACACATGTGGCTTACAAGCATGAAAGCTAGAATATTGAATACTCATAATCTCACTGCCACTCTGCTAGAGACCCTGTCATTGGATTTTAACTATAATCACAATCTTTTAGAGATTACCTAAATAACACTGCCTAATAATTTGTCTCAGTGAGATTATTTAGACATTATATTCCTACATCCTATGATGCCTTGGTCAAAATATGTGCTACTGGTGAGTGTGTGCTGTCATGGAATTGTTGTATTTAGTGAATATTTTAGTTCATTTTATTACTTTCCTATAGTGATGTGTCGTTCTTGAACGATCCGGCTCTAAGAGCACGGCTCTTTGAAGTGAACGATTGGGTTTTCCTTCAGTATCTCGCTCACAGTGAGTTCTTCATCTCTAGTGGATCAAAACTTGTATTGTTCACATGTTTTTTATCCTTCATAGTTTTATACTTTAATTTAATAGCACTGTAAGTGATACTTGTGTTATGGTGCCTTTTTGTTATGAAGCTGCTTTAATACTTTTTCGTACTGTGGTGGGTATTTGTATTTAATACAGCGAGTTCTCCATCTCTAGTAGTTCAAAACTGGTGTTGTTCACATGGTCTTACTTTTTCGTATTGTGGTGGGTGATTGTATTTATAACTGTTTAATTTATTTTATGTTATTTTTGTAGAAGTGGTGCTATTTTGTGATAATTTAGTAATTGGTTATAATAAAATTTTTATTTATAAAGCATTGTTATGCAGCATTTTTACTCATCACAAGTGCTTAACAATGTCAATAATGAAGCAAAATGTTATAAAATTAGGTTTAAGCTATTAATTAATTAATAATGTAAAAAATATATATGGGGAGCTGTTTGGGAGCCGAAAGAGCCGGCTCTCCACCGTAAGAAGAGCCATTAGAGCCGCATCTCAAAATAGAGCCGAAAATCCCATCAATACTTTCCTAAAGCATTTTTTTTATGTATATATTACGTAATATTTTGTAAAAATTAAATGCATAATTATACTCTCTCTGACTGAAAATGCTATTTATTGTTTGTAGTCTTATGTTTTGGCAGTTATTTTTAAAGAAACAAATGTTGACAAACCAACTTTTACTTATACCTGTGAATGTTCCTGCTCTTTATGTTTCAGCAGTTCAGCACGGGGAACTGGCTCTTGACACACATCACACAGGGCAATGTTGCGCCGACAATGAATCTCATGCGTGGTGAAGTTGGCCTCTGGAATGTCATGCTTGCTGCATAGGTAGACAATAGAAAATAATGAAAACTAGGAAGGTGAAACAATGGGGTAAAGGCAGGAAAGAGGAAAACCGCTCACCAGTTGGTGCAAAGCTGTGTACTTTCCTCTGACATAATCTGTGTGGGAAGAGAGATAACACAAGACAGGCAATGAATAAAGTGACACACAACATCTGAACATTTTAGACATGAAACGGCGTACATATTAAAGCAGATACTATGCACCTTTAAGGTGATTGTTGATAGACGCTCACTATGGACAGACCAGAACCCTCACTGGTATTACATTTCCTAAGATACGATACTTATCAAGGCCATATAATGTTACAACTCATACCTGAAAGTCTCTTGAAGCTTACCTTGATCTTTTTGAGTTAAATGAAGTAACTGTCGAATCCGTAACCTCGAAAACAAAACAGGCAAATTAAAAATATTGTTTACTTTCAGGCAATACCGTACTTGCTTTGCAGTGCTTAAGTAAGTTTATCGCCATTCGTGACTGGATACAGCTAACCTAGAGAGCTAACTTGGCTAACCTAGCTAGGCTAAGCAACTTAGAGGTCCACAGTTTGTCCGATGCTAAAATGTAAACATTTAAGAAAAGTAATGTAATTAATGAGCTCCAAACATCATTACTATCACGACTAAGTAGGTATTAGTTTTGCTTTCGTTACCGGAAAAGAAGCAACAATGTTGCTTAAGGAAACCCACAACATTCCCCCCCGTTTACTTCAGTAATTTCAAAATAAAAGTATCAACGACTACCTTGGGACACGAATAACGAAACTTTAAAATAACCAGTAAACAGTAAAAACTAAACATCACATGGTTATGTGGATGTGCAAGTCCTTAAAATACTACCAAACAGAATTAAACGTTATCGAGGCTCATTTTATTTACCAATCGTTTTCCAAATCAAGCCAGGATAACAGCACTAGTCTAGTTTTCTTTGGATTGTCAAAACTCCAAGCACGTCTGGAAAGCGTGGAATAATGCAGAAGGTATCCAGCATCTGTAAAAAAGACAAAATACATGACTATTCACTTTAACTTCAGTAAATACGTTTATGTTTATGTGGTGCAAAGACTTTTATTTTCGAAAAACGAAAGTGCGAGTGCAGTGTTAAATATCATACACGGCGCTGCAGCGCCATCTGCTGGACATTAAAATATTTGTTAAACCGTAACCAACGCAAACAAGACGGGACGTCGTGCACCGTTAGCAATTTATCTTTTTTTAAACTGGATATAAAAATACAGCTCGGTTTTATAAGTTTGATAACATGTGATACAGCGATATGTTGGTACCATACCGTTCAGGCCTCGTCAAACATATTATGGTAGGAATTTCAAATACTGACATAACGAGTGGAGTAGATTACTAGATACGGATTTATCCTTAATGTACAACACACGTGTCACAAATATGTCAGTACGTCGCCCGTATTCGATGAAATTACGAGAGCTTTCTACGTAAAATTATAGTTGTATACGTGTAATTTGTTTACCTCGGTAGCGAAGTGCTAGCTAACCATGTCAGCATGAGTCGGTGACCTCTACAGCAGGCTAATAACATGATTCATGATTAGGTCACGCAAAAGAAAGTGTTTTAGCAGTAAAACGAAATGCTCCGTGCTCACTTTCATTTCTCTCCTCGCCGTAGCCAGGTCACATGCTCGCTCGGGAATAATGGCTGCACAGGAACCGTCCCCACCATCTTCACTAGAAGGCAACAAACCTGGCTTTCCGAGGAAAATTCTCGCCAACAAGCTTGAGGACAAGCATTTGTGCAACATTTGTCAGAAAATCCTCAGGAGGCCGTTTCAAGCGCAATGCGGACACCGTTTCTGTTCATATTGTTTTAACAAAACAGTGAGGTAAGCGCCACTCATTGAGCCACATATACAGCTCACAGCCGTAGAGCTTTTAAATAAGGTGCATATCAAGACGCTGATACATATGACTGGCCCTACCTGACATAACAAAGGATGAATATGGTCCGGCATTGCCATTGTGCCGTTTTGCTCACGGTTTTGTGATGGTATTAACAGTGTAGCTGGTGTCTGTCAGGCATAAGACAAACAATAGAATGTGTTGGGGTGTAGCTGGCCAACTGGCTGAGCTATATTGTGCTCTGTTGCCAGCCAGATTAGATCTGTGGTAGGTATTGAGACAAATCTGTTGTTTTAGCTAAAAAGGTGGATATCAGTTGTCGTCATTCACATTTCCACACTGATACCTTTTCATTGTTATTTTGCTATTTTTTCAGCTCTGGTCCACAAAAATGCAGTGCCTGTATAAAGGAGGATATATTTGAGGATCCAACCTCAATTCTGAAGCAAGGCTGTGTAAGTTGGCACTGCAAATAATGCATTAAATAATCACTAAAATAATTAATTTTGGGTGTATGGACTACATTTGTTAAACACATTTGTAACCTGTTCATACAGCAGATTTTGGGGAGTTAACTGTTGCATGTATGGTGTAGTTTTAAGTGGGATACTTGACCTCTGTATGAATATAAGGCCACTGTTTTCCAGGCTTTTCCTGATAATGCTGCGAAAAGAGAAGTCGAAGCCCTTGAAGCTGTTTGTATCAATGAAGGTTGTAGTTGGACAGGAACTATAAAAGAATATGAGGTACTCTACTGTCATCAGTTGTTATTGGAAGTCATATTCATATGGCTTAGCAATTGTGAAGTTGCACCATAATAACTTGTCCTCCTTCATCACAGGCCAGTCATGAGGGACAATGTGATTTTATGATCATTCCTTGTCCTTCCTGCAAAGAACTCTTAAGGGCCAATGAGCTTGAGCGGCACAATGAGAGAGAGTGCCCTGAGAGGACTCTGAACTGCAAATACTGCAAAGAACCTTTTCACTTCAAAAATATTAAGGTAAGAAAACGGACTGAGACAAAGACAAACATGAAGTACATAAACGGAGATTAAGTGCTCGGTTTGCATTCATGTGATATTACATTTTAAATATGTACATGATTGTGGAATGTCACCAAGGCTGGACTTGTTTTCAATTGAAGTCAATTTCTTTAGGCTCATGATGAGATTTGTCCAAAATACCCAATGATTTGTGAAGGCTGTGCAAAGAAAAAAATCCCCAGAGAGAAGGTAACTGAATATAAAATTATAATAATAAAAAAAAAAATAAATAAATAAATAAATATATATATATATATATATATATATATTATTCTTATTATTATTGTTATTGTTACCATTATCATATGTGACGATCCCACCCCCCACCCCCACCCGTCCCAGAGAAAACCAGGCCAAAGTCACTGGGCAACTTATTGAGGTATCGTGTCAATATTGTGTCACTCACATTAGCGACAAAACTTAGCCACTCTGTATTACTCTGCTCTGCTCTAGTGATCCCAAATACTCCCCATGAGTACTGATATGCACTCAGCATTTGATATCCAAATGTTAATTCTAGTATACTAGTACTAGTAAATACTAGTACAACTCTAGTATTATTCACATTTGTACTTTCCCACTATTGTAAGTCGCTTTGGATAAAAGCGTCCGCTAAATGCAATGTAATGTAATGTAATGTAATTATTGCTGTAAATGAAAGATAACAGTCTCAGATATCTATCGGAGTACATATTTTGATCAAAAACAAAACTTAAATTCACAAAAAAGTTGTTTTGAAAAAAACAAATGTTGGAAAAAAAAAGAATGACTTTGACCTGGTTTTCCCTGGCGGGGTCACATATGTTGTTACACACTTATAATACACAGTAACTACTATTGTTCTGAAGCAGGATATTTTCTTTGTATTCAGGGAGTTGATACTTTTGAGTGTATTGTTCTCATTATTGTCTTTTGTCTTTTCTAAAGTATGTGGACCACATTAAGCTCTGTACCAAATTTCGAACACCCTGCAGATTTCATGTTGTCGGCTGTGATATGTCCGTGAGTAAACCTATTTCATGGTTTCGTGCACATTTCCTTTACAATTTCTTTAATAGTCACATGAATGATTTGCCTTCCTTGAGGTGGAGAAAGAGAAGATCCACGACCACGAGCGAACGTGTTCTTATGAGCACCTGAACCTCTTGCTGCACTTCATCATGGGTATTAAGGTGAACCTGGAGAGTCTGCAGCCCCAGAGCCTGGAGCTGGCCAGCCACAAGATCCAGGAACTGCACCAGTCTCTGCGTGAGCTTGAGCTGAAGATGGGCCAGCTGAGTGTGGGTGCTCCCGTGCAGGGGGCCTGTGCACCTCCCTTACCTCCACCTCCCAC
>BRDA01007468.1:28423-65532 GCA_036984385.1 Crenuchus spilurus | reverse complement strand
AATTTACATACCAAATTTATTCCTTACTCTACAAACAACAGTAAAGATTCGTGTTTTGTTCTTATTTATTTCAGGTAATTTACTACAGATGTGTTTATTCATAGTTTAGATGACTTTAGTATTAATCTACAATGCAGAACATTTTTAAATCATGAAAAGCCACTGAATGTCCAGAAGGGATGTCCAAACTACACTGGTATGTATAGAACTGAAAATTCCAGTGTGCAAGCTAAAAATAGGACACAAAAACTTTAACGGCAATAACAATTATGAGTGAATAATATACTATGTTATGCATTTCAATTCTATTTCCATGTTTTAAATCTAATGTATACAATCACTTAATTACTTTGCAGAAAACTAAAAAGCAACAAAAACAATTTACTAAAGAATCAACACCATTACCTCATTTAATGGACTTTATTTATTCTTGTTTTGTGCTTAGAAATGACAACAAACATCTCATTCCTTATTTAAACCATACATTTAAAATAAAGAAAGATGAAAAAAGCATGTACATTTAAATCAGGAGTCTCATTGGATGTCAATAAAGATGTCAGCTTGATAATATCAAGCATCATGCGTAATAACACCAACATGCTTATATTCTAATAAATACTATCATTATCAAAAGCTCAACAAAGGCTAATGTAGGAAGAACAGTACAAGAATTCATGGCTCACTATTATAGAGGCCCCGAAAATAGTGGAAAGATCATTATAGCACAGTCGAACATGTCTCACTGTGAAGTTCAAACAGCTGTAATAGTCTTAATGCCCTGTTTCTTTTGAGGCCCTGTAAGGTTGTTTATAATGCTAGTGATAGTTGGAGAAATGTTAGAAGCATGTGTAACAGTGGCCACAGTAATTTCAGGGTAAATGACAGTTGTATTTATCCCTAAAACTGCAAAGGGAGACATGTTTGCTTCATAGATCATGCAAATTAGTTACTGAATAATGTGTAGTATTTCATAGTAGTTAGTGTATAATTCATAATAAATACTGGACGATTTATACAAGTTACTGCATAGTTCAGAATAGATACTAAATTTATAGTAGTTACTGAATAAGTCACAATATATACTGAATAATGTAAAGCAGTCACAGTGTAGCTCAGGATACTAAATAAAGCTGAGTAATTTGTGATACTGTGTACTGAGCATTTTATTGTAGTTCATGAATTATTCATAATAGATACTGAATAATATATAGTAACCACTGAAAAATTAACAGCTCATACTGAATAATATAAAGTGTGTATTGAATTGTCAATAACAGCTGCAGAATAAATTTGCAGTTTTACATAATAATTCATAATAGATAATTTATAGTAGTTACTGCATAATTTACAATAATACATAATAAATAGTCCAGAGTGAATTATTAATATCAAATACTAAATATTTTATATTAGATAATGAATCACATTAATAGATATGGAATAATTTATTATAATTATTGAATAATTCATAACAGATACTTAATAATTAAGCGTAGGAACTGAATAACTCATAATAGATACTAAATTATGTATATTAGTTATTATATTAGTTATTGAATTATTCATAATAGACATGGAATAATTAATTGTAGTTATTGAATAATTCATAGCAGATACTGAATGATTTATAGTAGTTACTGCAAAATTAAAGATGCTGAATAATTTAGAGTAGGTAATGAACATTCATAGATATTGAATTATTTATTGGAGATTCTAAATTGCTCTTAATAGATACTGAATAATTCATCGATGATCATGAATAATTTATAGTAGTTTCTGCATAATTTATGGTACTAAATAACTAACAGTAGGTACTAATGATAATAACTAAATAATGTTTTGCAGTAGTAGTTACTACATTATTCATAATAGTCACTGAATAATGCTTAATAGATATGCAATTATTGTTAATAGTTAAGAGAAATGCATAACAGATACTGAATAACTGACTGCACCTATTGAGTAATTCATAGAAGTTATTTATAATAATTACTAAATACACGTTAAGATTAATTTCCAGATAATAAACTTGCAGTTTTAGGGTTTAATGGTGATGGTTTGAAATACAATGATGTAGTCATGCATTTTGTCTTCATAACACAATATGGTAATTTGTCTGCACTGATTTGATGGACTAAATGTAAACTTAACTGTAACATACTGATGTTTAATTACGAATTTACCATTTCATATTCCACCTCTACATTTATACAAATTATATTTTTGCCTTTAATAAAAGCCTCGTAACGTGGGCATGAAAGAAACACTGTGACAAAAAAATATTTTCAGAACTGCTCAGAAAGCTGGCAAGTGTTTAGCAATGTAACCATGAGCATTGGGACCTCTGACCTGTGGGTTGCCACGACGACCGCTCTGAAGGATGATGTCATCACCTGTAGGGCGGGAGGAAGCGTTTACAAAAATTTACATTCAGTGAAATGACATCATTTATCCTTTCAAGCCTAGCCAGAAGAGCAGGAGCTCAGATAACATCGTTTAAGTTATACAATCTACAAAACACCAGTCTATAATATGATTTCTGTACATATGGTTTGCATATACAGTCTACAGTCAAACCCTAAAATTGCCATCCAAACAGACTTACACCTCATTTGGGGTGCCAGAAATTCCAATGTACATGACAGTTATGTTAGGATATTATGCTGTTTTAACAGAAAAGCATGTTTTTTTCCCTTTTCCAAAGAGAAAACATTGTCATCGTGACAGTCTACAAAGGTGTCCCGCTCAAAGCGAGGGAGGGGAGGGCGGGGGACTGATGCGCTTCTACATGGTTTATTGTTTATAGATGTTTAGATCTTGACATACATATCTGCGGACACGTGCGACGACGTCCTGCGTCGTATAGCTTGTGAGCGATCGGGATGAGAACGTTGATCTAATGTGACGAGTTGCACACGAGAAAGCCTCCTTCAAAGACCAACACTTCAAATCTCCCTCTGCACTTCACTTCTAATCCTGTCACAGATCCTGCACCAGATACATGGGTTCGAGGGCCATTTCTGCAGCGCCGTTCACTCCGGATAGGCAACTGCAGTGTGGAAAAACCACCAAAATGGGAAAACACATGACGATAATAGTTTACACTAGCCATTGTTGTAGTCAAATGTAGCTTTATTCTGGACTTTGCATTCATGTAAGTAGATCTTAGCCTATTCATCATGGTCTGTTCAAATGGAAGAGGTACACAGTAAATCTGCCAGTGTTAAATCAACACTATTAGAGTTAAATTAACACTGAGAGTGTTAAACTTTGACACCCTCAGTGTTAATTTAACTCTATCAGTGTTGATTTAACACTGGCAGATTTACTGTGTACTATTAAACAACGTATTAGGGCTTTCCATTGCTGTTTGCATTGTATACAGTGTACGAAAGCACATGTAACAATCTTCTCGTAAAGCCTCAAGACCACATGATCTTCATTCAAGACAATAAAAGAAACGCTGGGCTTAAATACATACGGCCTTGCTTGTTTGCAGGCTGATATAGGGCAGTGTTATGATTAAGAATGCAAAATGTTGCACTTTAAATGCCAAACACGAGACTTTCTAAAGATAGCTTTATGTATGCTATTAAGGTTGATATCTTGGGACGTGTCTGTGGCACCAAGCCAGGTGTAGTCTAGCCTAAATGCAATGGAGAACAAAAATCTACATAATATCGTATGCCTGTAGAGTCACAGATGGACAGAGACACAAGACCACCTTTTCCTCTCTCCCTGTCACAGGACCAGAGACATACTTAGTTGAAAAGATTAATTTAAGCCTATTCATGCAAATCAGTGGCATATAACATAACAATATGTGCCGCTTTGTTAGGCGAGTTGTTTGGCCCCAGAGCAACTTTAGACCTTAGCAGGCATTACGACTGATGTGCACCTCCTTGACATGCTTGGGAAATTCTCTCAAACTCCCCTCATCGTCTACACGGCATGGCGCTCTCGCTTCAAAAAGTTCATCAATCTTCCCGAAATCGACGGCAGGTCAAGCTACGCGTGTATACATTTCCAAGCTTTGAGAAGATTAAACCTGAATACAGGTGAGCGCGACCTCCTCCTCTTTCTCTGCACCTTTTGTGCAGTATCTACATACTGACGTATGTGACCTACATACATATGTCTCCTTTTCTAAAGTCATTAGCATGGAAGGAACGTCCAGAAAAAGCTAAAGAGTGCACATCAGAGCTATAAGGGCTAGGTTAGGATTGGACAGCCTATAGATGCCAATGTGGCCCTGTGGTCTATGTGGGGGGGCACCAGGATCAGGATCTCAGACAGCGAGAAAGACGAGTTAACTTATACAAAAACAAACATAAAATCGTATTAAGAAGATGTGGAAGCCGGTAAAGTGAAAGCTTTGTGTAAAAGATGTTGATTTTACACACTTCTAAATATAGGATTTACCACTAAACACAGTACTAATAATGATGACACTATATACTATAATAACACAGTTATAAATATAATAAACAGATAATAATATTAATAATACATTTAAATTGTTTAGCAGTAAATATTATTAGATACTAGAGTCAAATAGTCAGAATTAAACCTATAATCTTACTAGAAATAAGAGTCATTGTTATATTATTATATTAAAATTTTTCCTTTAAAAATGCTCACTTACATTTAAAAAAAACATTGAGCAGAAAATACTGCTGCTATTCTCTACACGTGATCACGTACAAACGTATATGTAGACTATAAATACCTATATTAGTGTCTGTTTTGGTGCCCTGCTGCCACACTGAGCGCTGCGTGATGACTTGATGGAAGCGTGCGTGATGGAAGCCTGGTGACGTAAGAGCCGTCAGCAGCGACAGGCGCGCGGCAGTGGGCGCGAGGATGGACGGACGGACCGGCGGATGGACGGACAGGGCGGATAGACGGGCGGACACATGCCGGGGCGGGAACTTGGCCGCGTTCTCCGCACGATTAGCCTCCACCGACGGGCGAAGGGCGTGAAGGACCAGCGGCGCGGACACGGCTCGCGCCGCCCCGCCAAAGGTAAGAGCCTCCGCGAGCCACTTTCACACACAACGGCACGGCACGCGCAGCACTAGCACTCGTTGCTCCCCCCCTCCCTCCCCCCTCCTCCTCCTCCTCCTCCGGCCGCCCGCCGAGCGTGAACGTGCGCAACTCACCAGAATGTCCACGCGATCCGCTCGAAGCACCAGCATCCCTGCGTGTGTGTGTGTGTGTGGTTTATATACATACATATATATATATTGTTGGCATAAGGATGGAAGGAGCTCGACAAAAAAAATCCACGAGCACGCACGGCGCCGAGGCCACGCGCGTTACTTTTCAAGGAAGGCCGCCCAAAAAAAAAAAAAAAAAAAGTCGCAGGCGGGGAAAAAACACACACACGTGCACGCGCGCGCACACACACACATCCCAACTCACCCTGAGAGAGGACTTCACGGTTCAGCTTTAAGCCAGGCTGGGCCACCTCCGGGAGAAAGGAAAACATAATAATAATCAACACAGCACTGTTACTGATACTGTGTTTATGTCCACGTCGCTGTAGAGGCTACTGTAAGTTCATTTACGGCTGTTTTGCACTACATGGATAAGAATAAGTCATGTGAGAGAGAGAGGTAGAGAAAAAGAGAGAGAGAGGTAGAGAGAAAGGAAGAGAGAGAGGTTGACGAGCGGCCACGCTGAACCCGGCCGACAGTCCCACCCCTTCCCGTGCAAAGTGCTCACTTCCTAGTAAGGTGGAACGAATCAATCCGCAACTTCCAACTGTCTTCTACAGGGGGGGGGGGGGTTACACACATACAAACACACTGTAACTGCGAAGCGAACGAGCTCAATTCGTTTTATTCCGCACGGAAAGCGTTCACATTTATACCAATAAGCCACTAAACCAGCGTGTTTACAGCTCACAGATTAAACCCGGTCCTGGTGTAAAGTTTAGTAAGCTCACCTCAAGGCCGATTCAAACTAGACTCGACTGTTTACACCGTTTCTTGTCGACTGTATTTGACGAGAGTGAATGAATAATCGAGCGGTGTGATTTCTCACCCCTCCTTTCACTCCTCACTCCTCCTTCACTCCCTGTTTTTTTGGGGGGAGGAGGAGGAGGGAGTGGAGGAATAAAAAAAACAGAACAATTAAAAAGATTGACAGGTAGGTTTTCGCTGTCAGAGTGACGCTCCTCGGAGGGGTGGAGTGTAGAGAGGGGAGCACAGGAGGCGACTCGATGCGTCTGTCTATCAGTTGAGGCTGTCTGAAACGCTCTCTCTCTCCGTAATTTTCAGTCAGAAGAGCCGCGGAGCTTCTCGCGCTTGTTTGTTTGTGTTTTTTTCTCCTCAGCCCTGCGCCGTGTTTACTTGAGCTTAATCACTTTTACGTATTTTTGTTGCCTCTTTCCTTTCGCTGTCGAGGCTGCTCGATGTGTCTGTGACTGACATTAACCTCCTCTCTCTCTCTCTGTTCTCTCCTCTCGTCTCTCGACCCGAGAGCAGAGCTCGAAGCGGGACCGGACTGGAGGAAATACACGCTTGAACAATTTGGACGAGGCCGTTGTTGTTGTCTTTTCCCCCCAGAAATTGTGGAAGTTTTTTCGTTCGCCGCCGAGCACTCCGCTTTCGCGAGCACTTCTTTCTTTCTCGGATGGCAGCGGGGAGAATGGACGAGGCGCCGCGGTCCGGGTGATCATGTCGCGCGCCCCGTGTCAGCCTGAAAGATCCGTCCGCCAAGATCTGCTCAGGAAGAAGCGCCGGCTCTGCCAACAAACTTGCGTCCTTTTGCCCGAAAGCCAGCCTCGCGCGAGCCACTGATTGACTGTTTTGTTTTGTTTAAGGACAGAAAGAGAGGACAGGGAGCTTTGATTCACACAGCGAGAAGGAACGACTGAATCACTGAGGCTGATCATTTGTTTACGTCCTTTTCCTCCGTTTCTGTATGAAAAGTCAAGTGGAAAGAGTTGGAGACCAGCATGCCGCGGAGAAAGCAGCAAGCGCCGAGGCGATCTTCAGGTAAAACAACTACCATCACTGTTCACTACACACACACACACACTCACTCACACCACACACACACACACTCAGACAGGCTTTGTTTTTTGAGAAATGCACAACATAACACACAGTAAATGACATTATTACAAAGTTTAAAAAGTCTTGTTTTAATTTTAGGAGTTACTTTTATCAGCTAATTAGTTGTAAAAAAAACACGCGGGGTGGCCCCCCCTTAAGTTTAAAAGGGGAAAAAAAAAAGATCAAACGCACTTTCCGGAGTTTTCCAGCGCTCGTGTTTGGTCGCGCGTTGCCATCCTTCATTTGATGCTTGATTGATCGCCTGTCATGTGGCTCCCTTTGATCTATTCAGTCCTGATAACCATCAGCGAATCATTCGCCATGGAAACGCGCGCGCGCGCGCTCGCGCTCTCTCCAGACGAGCAGGACAACTTTTAGCCCCCACTGGTGTGGTGTTGGTGGCGGTGGTGGTGTTGGTGGTGGGGGCATTCTTTACACTTTTTACTCATTTTAGAGAGAGATAGAGAAGAGGAGGTTGCTGGGGCGTGTCGAGATCACTAAAAGTGACACCCAAGCCTTTGCTAGAAGGAGCCTGATGTTTTTGTCTTAGTGGAAGTGGTTGCTTATGAGTTGTTTAACAAATACATCATATGGGCTTCCCTGGCACAGCAAATAAAGCCAGGCGGGTGAGCGGCAGAGCGGTGTGCCCTCGTAATCGAGAGGACAGAAAGGCATCAACTGTGAGGCTTTAATAATGAAAGGCACATTCGCTGTGTTGTGCCACATAGCTGTGATGTTTGAGCGGGTGCTAAAACAGACAGGCTTCAGGGACTTCTCTGAATGAATTCCATACTGCTACGCTGGGATGTGGGCCTTGATGTGGAATGTTTTACTTCCGAAACTTTCCTGGCTCTTCCGGAGAGGCTGTCTCTGGGAGTTAAAAGACTTGCAGAGGTGAGATAGTGGCTGCTAATCTGACCTGGCAGGTCCTACCCCAAAAACAAGCCGTCAACCCCCCTGCCTGCCTCTGCTGAATATTGATTTAATTGTCCATCTTTTGACAGGCATATTCATCATTGGCTGTAATGGTCAATCAGAATTTGGCAGGGCCTAGTTTTCCATCAGTCCCAGAGTCCTCAGTGTGATGAAAACGAATCCAAACGAGGGCGTTTGAAATGGACAGCGATGAGGCAAACGTAAAAATAACTGGTCAGTTACTTGCTGTTCCTGGGTTTCTGTAAAGGCAGTGGAAGAACCAGGGTTTGGAGTGTGAGAACACTGAGAAAGGAACGCTAGCCTGCTTTTCTTAGTTACTGTCGCAGCTCCTCTTCGCCTCGGCTGGAGCGATTAAGCCCGTTTTGGCTGCAGATTCAGGAGCTGCTCCGGTCGTTTTGGTGCAGTGGGATCGGAGCCCTCCCGGTGTCGGCCTGCTGCAGCCATTTGTTTTTATTTGCTGCGTTTTCCTCCAAAGCAGACGCAGGCCTCCCGTGTTGAGCCTGAGCTGGAGAAGAGCGAAGCCTTCTGCGGTGGAGCTAGTACCTACTTTCCAAAGCTTTGGAAATGCAGGTTTTGATCTAGATTCGTGTCGGCTCCATCCCTGAGGTTGGCACACTCTGCCAAAAAATCCAGTGGCCTTCATCTGGCACATTTTTAACAACTTTATCAAGCTTGTGCACAAAGACGTTACACATTTTTAGCATGTGTGAGCAAATAAACTTCAGGCCTACAACCATTTTGCATTTTTTCTCTTTGGGGGTTTAAAACGGTCAGATGAGAGTAGATGCGGACAAATGAAGAAGCATGGCATGTCACCGAATGCTTGGTTTTGCACCACTCACAGGGAGTCATTAAACCCAGCCCTTTTCCCGAGGACGAAAGGCTTCTTAATTATCAGGGAGCGAGAGAGGGAGAAAAAAAGGTAACAGTTCCTCTGCTGCTTTCGTTAGATAGGAGCCCTAATTATCTGAGCTTCTGATGGATTTGTGACAGCTCCTAACGATTAAAGCTGACAAATTCGGCTAGGTGTCAGCTCGGCAGCTGCCTTGATGTAATCAAGTTGATATTATACAGTTCCCATAGCCCGTAGTGCCGTATTAACTCAATTTTCTGGCGCAGGTGACAAATGGACTTTGCTACCTGACTAATCACGTCACTGCGGCGATGCTGCTTAATGACCTCGGTAATCCTGGCTTTTAACCGCACCGCTGGGCCCACAGAAGCTCTCAGCCAATCAGATCCTGCGCTTAGTCAACGCGCCGCCATTATCTCCTGTGTGTTAAATCACCCCCGCCATTCCGTATGTTATTGAACACACCGGCAGCTAGACGCTAGCTGCTCAACACTCCACACTAAGCCCTAAAAACAGCATTCTTTAATATAACACTGTCCACAGCGATGCCTGTTTCTTTTAACATCGTTGTTGTGGGACCGATTCTACATTCATTACCATCACAAACATCTTTTGTAATCCGTTTTCTCTGATCCGAAGCAGAAGATCAGGAGCTGAATTCTGCGGCTGTGTGTAGGAGCAAGTTGAGGACGTGAACGTAGCTGTTTAGGTGTTACAGAGCGTTGTGGTGCTCACCCGTAACGGGGTTGACCTTGACCGCGTCGGGATCATTTATAGCATAGACCATGTTTGGCGAATACAGGAAGCGGCTTAAACGCTGGAAAATCGGGGCTCTTCTGTACATTTTCAAATTCCCTAGTGCTACTGTTCACGGATCGTTCACGGCACGGAAACGTTGCGAAAATGCAAACATGGCCCCGGCTCTCGCTCTGCCTGCTCTGGACCGTGCCAGTAGGCCGCAGATTGAGCCCCGAGGCAACTCGCTGTCATTAACCGGTGACATTGACCTCTTTAGTCGATACTCATGTTTACGCCCACCACTCAAAAGTAATAGTTTAATTTGCATTCGGGGCATCAAATTCAGTGGCCTATAGGAAATCAAAGAGTATCCAGTCGTTCAGGGTTACAGCCGACCCCTCCTTTCACTTTTGCCTTAGAGATGTGGAGGCTGGAGTTGAGTAATGAAGACAGATGACGGGTTTTATGGGAAAAGCACGGATCGAAATGAAAATATGTTCGGGGCTTTACAGTATGCCAAGAGTATGACTGCATGCAGCAGCGGCGCACTGCTAGTAAAGCTATCCCCGAGCCTAATGAGCTTTTTACACAATTGGGAGTTTTTAGTTTCCATATAAGTTATGTCAACTCTCCATCTCTCCTCAGACTGAATTAAGAGTCTCTCCAGACTGCTGTGTGTGTGTGTGTGTCGCTCGACGCCTCGGTCCGAGCACACACACACACACTGCTAAGAGGTAGCGTGACACCAGCGCAGGCTCGGAATAGCATAGGAGCAGCATAGCATTATGGGAAATGGAGCTATCAAAGGGAACGGGCGCATGTTATCTTGCTATCTCTCTCTCTCTTCCTTTCTCTTTTCTCCATCTCTCTCGTCTATTTTGATCCCCTGCATTTCGTTTCTCAGCTAATTCGGTCCGCGGTGAGTCAGATGGAAAAAGAGAGAGGGAGTGAGGGAAGAGTACAAAAGAGAGAAAAGCTGGAGTCATGACCCAGCGAGGAGAGTTGTGGAGCTGGGGGAGTACACGAAGGGTCAGCGCGGACCCCCGGGACCTCCCGTCCCGACTCTTCTCTGGTCTGCGCCGCTCTCATCTGTTGTGGTTTTTGTGTCGGCTCGTTGGGGGGGGGCAGAGGGGTTGTTTTTAGACTTTTCTCATCCCAGTATGGCGTTTCCCTCCGTGTGCATCC
The DNA here is from genome assembly GCA_036984385.1 of Crenuchus spilurus. Taxonomy (NCBI): domain Eukaryota; kingdom Metazoa; phylum Chordata; class Actinopteri; order Characiformes; family Crenuchidae; genus Crenuchus; species Crenuchus spilurus. The sequence goes on along the minus strand of BRDA01007468.1, from coordinate 54,756 downwards.
GCATCAGATAAGACACACAAACTGTATAACTGTAATGCTATCACATCTGCTTCAGCCTTTAAAACACGCCTGCAGGGGGCCAAGCTTTGATGTGTATGTGTGTGAGACGGGTATGTAAATGTGCTTGTATCTGTACGTAGTTTTATGGCCGATTTACAGTCAAACAGGCTGGTGGCGGAATTTTTTCGACTGGTTTTTATTAGCTTTTCATAACTGTGGGCTAAATGAATACTCTGGTGCATTCCCAATGCTTCCAGTTCCAGTGTAAATAACATTATTTGCTTTAATAGCACAAGCTATCGTTAAAAAAAACTCTCAGAGACAGTCTGATTTAAATTACGCTAATGAAATAGTGCTCCACTGAAAGCAAGAAATCAGAAGTAACTGGTTATTTAGCACCGTGAGTCATGCATAATTATGCCAGGAGTGCATTACCTGGCTCATGTTGTGTATGTCATAAAATTGCAACAAAAAGCTGCCAAAATAAAGCAACGAGACTGGCCTATGTGGGTGTTTTGAGCAAAAAATGTTCAGATTATAAATCGTGTACACACACATGCACATACACAAGTGCTGTCTTATGCATAACAATCTATAATTTAAGCCATTTATGCTACTCATCTTGGCAGTATGTGGAAGCACCTTATATGTTGTTTCTATATGGTGTTCCTAGAGGTTCCTTGATGCCATCACATGGGTTTGTTAAATTCTATCATCAGCACAGTTGATTTAACATAATGATGTACTGATGAAGGATGGAGGATGCAAATAACCCTGAGCTGAGGAGAGGTTTGGAAAGGGATAACCCAAAGGGTTTTGGCACCCATAGAAAGCTACACATATATTATGTATAGTATAAACGTGCCTGAGTGGCGAGTGACCTGCAAAGGGCGAAGCCTTCGCGCTCTAGTAACAGTCCTGTGACATCTGTGGCTCATCGATTGTTCACATGCACTTAGTGAACAATAGCCAGTAAATCTAAATCTACATGTGAAGGATTGATGCCGTTTGAGTGTGTGAAGTCAACGCGCCTCCGCGTTAACAGGACTATAGACGAGCCTGTCTGTCTGCATTCAGCCGCATCAATTTTGACAGATGAACATGAAACAAAGGGAAGCTCTTTGATGATGTTGGGTAAACATGTGTAAAGCCCCCTTAAACTCGGGGAAGTCACGTCCTGGGACTCTATGTTCCTCCTCCTTCGCACCCCCCCTCCCTTCTCCTTCCTACTCCAAATATCCTGTGCGCCCAAGACATACAAAAGACTAAAGATGAAAGAAAATGTACTTTGTTGTTTTGTCCTGCTGCCTTTTACCTTATTTCTTTAAACAAAAGCTTTTAGCTATTTTAGCTCAATGAGAGAGCGAGATAGGGAGGGGGGGGAAAGAGCGTGAGCGAGAGCAAGAGAGAGAGAGAGTGAATGGGGCCTAAAATAAGAGATTGGAGCGCAAGAATAAAGGAACGGCGCTCAGAAAGGTATTAGAGCTGACAGATGAACAGAAGTGGGGAGAAATTCTCCCGCAGCAGCTGGCACTGCAGTCATTATCCTGACAGGTGTCAATTAAGAATTACTGCCTGCCTCAGTCCTCCGCATGGCCCAGCTGTCTCTGCGCCGCAGAAATAACACTTTACCCTTGTCACTTTGTTAGTTCTTTCGCCCTAGCCTCCGAAAATGAGCCGCCCGAGCAGTAATCGATAACCAGTGTATTAGCAATTATTTTGCACATTGATTTACGAGGGCCAACGACTCCTACTGTGCTGTTATTAGCCCTTGATTAGATCTGCCCGAAAATACACACACACACACACACACTGCCCTGTTGCCAGGTGGATATATGTTTCCTCTAAGGCCCTGAGGTCTAGAACAATCTTAGTGCACCGCGTTAGTGGCCCTGTTGGGCCCTCCATCACGAGTAGCCGTTATAGAGACTGGCCCCTCTTTAGTGACCACACATACACCTCTTTCCATGGACTGTAAAATACAGTCCCATCGACTAAGGCAGGTTCTGGATGGATGCTAGCTGGGTTGGCATTAGTGCAGCGTTTTGGTCTGTTTCAGGTGAATGCACCGCCTTTTGGTTCAAGAGCAGCACCTGCTAACATAAGGGGTTGAGAGACTCTCACATCTCTGGTCCTGTTTAGATACCCAACATTCTGTGCTTTTAGCTAACTTTTGATATTAGCATGATTAGCATAGTGTTTACCTAGCACACGGTATAGCATTTAGTAGTATTCCGTTGCTATACCATGCTATGAAAATGTGTATAAGAACATATTGATGATATTATGTCTTGTAATACTGTATCGATTCTCAAAAATACAGTATAGTCAACATTTATAGACTTCTGGTACATTTTGTGTTGTGTTTAAACTCCCAGTCGCTAGATGGCAGTGTAGTAATTTAACCTTTAAACCTTTGCATTTGTAAACAAGTAGTGTGCTGCTAATGTTAGCATTAGCAAACCTAGCTGTTTTTGCACTGTAACGCAGTAGATTTAAGCTCTGTATTGTGGTACATATCATAATTCCAGGTTTTTTCCAACACACAGCTCTAATAATAGCATAAATAATCACTTAGCAGGTTGTACAATTACACTGACTTTCTATTTTCAGCACTTTCCATTTGTATCAGCATTTGTTCCTTTTCTGTAAGCAAAAGTTTGTATCGCAGTACTTTTTCATCAAATTCAAAATGCAATGAAACATCCCATTTTGTGCTTATAAACGTACAGTACCAGTCAAAAGTTTGGACACACCTTCTGGATATTGAAAAATGTCTGCATTATAGTTTAATACTAAAGTCGTCCAGACTATGAGTAAATACATATGTAATTATTTAGTAAAGAAACCAGAATATGTTTATATTTTACATTCTTCACAGTAGCACCTCTTGCTTAGATGCAGCTTTCTTGGCATTTTCTCAGTCAGCTTTATGAGGTAGTCACCTGGAATGCCTTTCAGTTAACAGCTGTGTCTCGTCGAGAGTTCATGACTTGCATTTCTTGCCTCTTAATGTGTTTGAGACATCAGTTGTGTGTCTACTTTGAAGAATCTAAAACATGTTTTGGTTTGTTTGACACTTTTAAGTTTACTACATTATTCCTTATTTGTTCCTTCATAGTCTGGATGACAGTATTCATTTACAATGTAGGAACAAAATAAAAACATTGAATGAGAAGGTGTCCAAACATTTGACTGATATTGTATGAGTTGAAATTTGAAAGACATAATTCTCACACTGTTGGGGAGAAAGAATTAATACTGAATTATGATTACGGTTCTTCATCATTGATATTAAATAAGAGTTAAAATAAGAGTTTTAACTGTTAGGACTTGACTCTCATTGCCACGTTGTTTTTAATTGTATAATGTGCTCAAAATGAGGACTGTATCTGTGTAATATGCATTGATAGCTGTGCCCTTTAACACTATAAACCTATTCTAAGTAAGTGGTTGAAGTTAATTATGCTGAAACAAAGTTGCTTTGTGACCTTTAGATGGACTGACTGTATACTGAGGATGCATATCGTGCATTGCATTTATTTGTGCATGGTTCTTCACTGTGTGTTCACTATTCTTATTCTGTTCTCCTTTTACGCAAGCACTGATTCCTCAGAGACATGCTCTATCTGGGTCTGCTCACCCAATAAAGAGCTTCTGATATGTTTAAGACACTGAAAAGAATTACACTGCCAAGTAAATTCCACTGCTTGACCTCAGAACCAGTTACTCTGGGTAATCATTCACAAAACCTTTTAGAATTTGCTTTCTTTTTTAAATAAAGCAGAGCTACTCGCTTTCTATTGATCACTGTGTAAAGAGAAGCACTTCAGGTCTCTACAGTATGTCGTTAGGTAATAATTATTGCAGTATTATTCTGTAATACTGATTTCACTGACGGCTGAAAGTGAAATGATATAATTGTGATTTTACTTCATAGCGCAATCACATCATATTATATTAATTCATATTGTATCTTAATTAGTTTAGGAAAATAATGAGCATCTAATATCAAATGTTAAAATTCCTGCAGCCTGCTGTTTTCAGAATGTTTATGTGATGAGGCTCAATATTTATTCTAATGTTGTCAAATTATTAGTCTTCATTCACAATGAATCACATTACGTTGAGGAGTTAATTAGTTGCGATTAATTAATTAGAATAAATAAAGTCTTTTTCATGTACGCTGTCAGTCAAACGTTTGTACACACCTTCTTTTTCAATGTCTTTAGATTTTTCTTTTATTCTACATTGTTCTACATTGTATTATTCTACATTGTAAATAAATACTGCAGTCATCCAGACTAACACATAAGGAATCATGTAGTAAACTTCAAAGTGATAAACAAACCACAACATGTTTTAGATTCTTCAAAGTAGACACACAACTGATGTCTCAAACACATTAAAAGGCAATAAATGCAAGTCATGAACTCTTGACAAGACACAGCTGTTAACTGAAAGCCATTCCAGGTGACTACCTCATAAAGCTGACTGAGAAAATGCCAAGAAAGCTGCATCTAAGCAAGAGGTGCCTACTGTGAAGAATGTCAAATATAAACATATTCTGGTTTGTTTACTTGTTTGTTTACTAAATAATTACATTTGTGTTTATTCATAGTTTGGATGAATTTATTATTAATCTACAATACATTTTTAAATTCTAAATGGTGTGTCCAAAATTTTGACTGATACTGTCATTTACTTTACTACAGAACTTTTCACCAAAATATGACACTGACAGCTTTTGTACTGACAATAGTGTCATTTTTAATACTTCTGTTTCTCTTTCCTTCAACAGTCTCAGGGGAAATTTCTTTTTGGGAAGGTCTACAAACCAACAGGTGTTTAGATTAGCTGTAGACTAAGATGGTGTTCAATCTGTGCTGCTACTTTAAGACTGAATTCAATATTAAGCTCTTACTGCTCTGAAACTATGTACATCCCGAATGGAACTATGGATCATGCAAAGGGTCAAAACACTGAAAATATGTATAAAAAAAGAACCTAAAAGACACCTGTGACATCATACAGACCTCTGATTTAGCCAGAACACTATAGACTATGGCTTATGGAGCTGTTTGCTCTGGACCACTGATTCCAAGCTTGATCAGGACAAGCATAACATCCCGTCGTTCCTGGCTACGTTGGCTACTTCTTGGAGCTTCTGAGCTGCAGAAGCACATAATAGGGAGATAGAAATAAGCCTTCAGGCTTTGATGACACCCCCTCCCTCTATAACTGAATAAAGACTCCTCTCTCGTCTTTTACGAGCCAGCTTGAAGCACGTCTTAAAACGGCCACCAAAAAAAAAAAACCCCACAAGCTCCTGTGTTTTTCTCGTGACACTTTCATTGGCCATTTTTCGCCGAGTGTTTAGGGCTGAATTTGCAGTCCATCACTTCTTAAGCTGGAGAAAGAGGCCTCTGTCACCCCCCCTGAATCTTTTATTACCACACTGATAAAGGCCAGCCTGCACTGGGTAAGACAATAGTGAGGTAGCGTGCGGAGTAACAGTAATTTCCAGCCAGCGGGGGAGAAGTTGCGTTTAACTGATAGCAGGCAGAGAAGTAATGAATATCATTTTTTGGGCGCCAGTTTTATGGCACTGATAAGGCAGCTGCGGCAGAGGACCGTCATTTGGCCCCAAGATGGACAACAGACAGGTCATCAGCTCTTAGACTCTCATACTCACATTAATTCTCCAACTCGTTCTCTCTGTTTTCTCTCATATCTGTTTTTCTCTCGCAGTTTTTATTGTATTGTGATCCAGTGTGTCAGAATACACTTCTTTTGAGAATATGGTGGATGTAGTCAATGTTTATAAAGCCTGACCAGTACATGTTATATTACATTTTATCACATTACATCACTTTATGACTGTCTATATCTAATATGGTGGTTGATACACTTAAGTATCGTGATATTATATTCTGTGATACTGTAATATTTAAAATACTTAAAACCATGGTATTGATTTTTAACTAATAGTTTACTTCAGCCATTAGACTCTTCCACTCTTATGTAGTGCAGTTTTTATAAAATTAAATAAAAAAAATCACTATATTTCTTTGCGTGTAGTATCACAATATATGATACTGTAATAATGTATCGTGTTAGTATTATATTGACTCATTTTTGCCAATACACGGCTAAAGGACACTCAATGTCAAATTAATATAACTTTTTGTCTCAATTTTAGAGCAATATTTTGGAATTTGCATAATTTTCCCCTTGGATGTTGTCAGCCATGTGAAAGTGTGTTTTTGGTGTCTGAAGATCGCTTCGTCAGTTATGTTGTGAGGTTGATACAAACAAAAGCTAATTTTACGGTGGCTAATCATACTGCTTTTAGCACACTTTTATCCACTTTTATAAGTACAAAATACATCAAACATGGACAAAATTACATAAACACATGTACTTAAGAGCTTAAGAAGCAAATATATTGATAATTTGCATGATAGAAATGCTTCTAGGGCTTCTAAGAAAGAGGATTTTATTTACCCAAGTGTCGTTTTACCTAACTAAAAAGATGCCTGTCTACTTCACACTCCTTGCCTCAACTCTATGGGTATTAATTGAGGCTGGACACAAATACCACATGGTCCAAGTGGACTAAAGCTCATTTTGAGACAGTCTTACAAAAGCAGTGTCGATCAGAGCATAAGCTCTATTCTAAATCTTACATTTGAGGAAACAGTGGGGGGCATTCCTTCCCAAATCTCTGTCTACCCTCCCCTGTCCTGCCTTGTCCAGTCTGTTGCTTTGGCAGGCTGAGAAGACCTGACATATCCCAGGCACTGTTATATGATCAAGGCCTTGTAGAGACAGTATATGGAGACATATACAGATATAGAGTCTGTGTCAAACCCATATGCACTCAATCACCAAGAGCTCTGTGAAATGGATGGACCCACATTTCGTCACTGTCTTATGAAAACCATCTCCATTAGTTTTTTTTTGGTTTGCTGGTTAACACAGTATAGTGATATGATTCACAGATAGTGAATGATGTCAGTTTTTATAAGTAACAGTAGTACATATACACTGTCTTATCAACATTATGACCACCTAATACCTAATAGTGGGAATAACCACCTTTGCTCACTGGTGACTTTCTCGCTGCTCCTGTGTTCATTATAGAGGTTAACTGGTCCATTGATTGCTCTGTACCACTCGCCGGCATCATTGTTCTGCTCTCGTGGGACACCACTGTTATGCCGTTGGGAGGCTTAAAGTACAAGAAGTCCATTCTCAGTACCTTCACTACAGCAGTTCCAGTCCCACAAGGTTAGTGGTTTTTGAGATGCTACCACCCTTTAATTGGTACCTAATATACCCTGTTGGACATCAGTCAATTACCGGTACATCCTTTGCCCATGATGTACTCTGCTATAACTGACTAGTGTGCTCACGTATTTATACTTGCAGCCAATGGCATCTGTGAGTTCATTCCAAACTGTACTGGCAAGCTTAATTAGCATTGCTTAACAACTTGATGTGCTCTGCGGCGAGCGTGTTGGTTTAGATATTCAGTTTGGTTGGTATTGGTATAGGCTTTCTTTGCTTGTTAGCCACTTTTGCTTCATCGCTCCAGTGCAGAACTAAAAGGACATTAAAGTTGACTGATGAATTGCGTTTGAGGTGAAATAGGGTTGATTTGCAGACCTATCACTGTAACACCTCATACATACACAGACACCCATACAGAGCTAAGGATTAGATATTAACTTGGCTTAGCAGAATAAATGCAGTGTTTTATGTGCTTTTGACATGAAGGGAAGCAGTGTTGGTTATTGACGTCTTTCTTTCACGCATTTGGCCAGCGCTTGTGTACCCGGAACACCATCTTACAAACAAGCTTTAAAATGGTTTTCCCAAGTCTTGCCTGGGAAATAAAACTGTAATAGAAACCTTTACATGTGAACAAAGAACATGTGGGTTCTTTAACCATCACAAAAAAGGTTCTTCACGTTTGTTTGTTTTGTTTTTTTTTTACCCCAAATTTCTCTTGATGTGTTTTTAGTAGCCGCCCCTTTTTATCAACTCTCCCCATCACTAGACTCTTGGGAGGGTGGGGAAGCGTACAGGTGTCTTCCGATACAAGTGACGTTAAGCCCAAAACTGCAGCTAATGACATCGCTGCCGGGTCACTAGCGCGCTCAGAGGACAGTGCAAATCCCCAGTTCTGATGGATCGCCTAGCAGACGGACATTGTTTATTGTGCTAAGGATCAAAGAGAGAGCACAACCAATTTTGCTCTCTCAGGCCCCAGATGCCTTGGATCATAGTGGCAACGCCTTTGTCCACTGAGCCACTCGAGACCCACATTTGTACATATTTTTTTTAAGAAATGGTTCTGATATAAGGTAAAGGAGCATCACTGGGGCATTACCTTTCAAGTCACTGGGAGTGGAACCCTGAAAGGTACATCCTTATTGTACCATAAAGATACACTATTGGACCTTAAGGATCATGTGGTAAATTTAAGGCTACACGTACACTGTACTTTTGCAGTACTGGTATTAGGGGTCGACCGTATGTTTTTTCCATCATTATTTTATTGTTACTTGTCTGGTACAGTGCAAGGACATTTATCAGAATCAGAATCAGAATCTTTATTGTCATTGTACACTCAAGTAGTACAACGAGATTAAAAAGAGCAGTCCTTCCTTCCTGGTGCCTCAAAAAAACAATAAATATTTAAGTAATAATAATAAAAAGTATAATGATAAAAACAGCATACATAATCTATAATGATAAAAAATAAATAAATAAAAAAATAAAAAAATGTAATTTGAATAAAATGAGAGACCAGCCCCGATATGCTATCCCACTGGTGCAACATATAATAACTCAGGTCCATACCGACCAAGGACAAGAAACACTGAAAAGCATGTTTGTTTGGATTTTACTCAACATGTGGTCCATATTTCTACCAATCAAATAGTGATTTGGCCAAGCTGCAGATATATGCATTTATTTATTTTTTTTTACTTTACTCATTTTATTGATTTATCTTTGTACCTTTGTCTGCTTTTGTAACCCACCACCACAACAGCAACCAAATATTTTTGGAGTCATAGATATATGTATTAGATAAAAGAAATTAATTGTTCACAAAAAAAATTGCTTTTATTATCTCGTTGTCTATTCCGTAAATCAGGAAAAAGAAAATACCAGTCAGGGCCGATAATGCGTCAGCTGATGCATGGTGTAGCTTTACAGAGACTTAAACAGTAACTTACATGCGTGATTGACCATTTTTAAAAAGTCAACAGTAAGAGAACAGAATAGATTCCATATTTTAAATCTCCTTTTAATCCCCTTCTGTCTGTTGAGAGTCAGCGCGAGTCACTTAGTCTGAATCAGTACCCGCATGATAGATGCTTGTTTGTCATTTTACATTTTCGCGTCACATAAAAATGCCCCGGCTAAGTAAATTTCTAACGACTGTTTTCTTAAAATGCAAGCACTTTCAATTCATCTCCGCTCTCGGGCTGAGACGAACGACATTGTGTGTGTGTGTGTGAGAGAGAGAGAGAGAGACAGAGAGTGTGTTTAGCTTGTCTCGGATACTGCATCATCCCCATGTTAAATTGGTTATGGCAGTGCAATCCAGCCCTACTTATGGCCGTCAGAGCAGCCGCAGTGTGTGACGAGCCTCAGTGACGATGGGTCATAAATACTGAAGCGGTGAGTGGGGCACTGTTTCAGCGATCACTCGTCAATATTCCCAGCAGTTAGTATGTCTGAAATTTGGGAAATTGAAAACAAAGTCTGAGCTGAGTTTTGTAATGTAGTATCCAACATTTTTTAGACCTTTTGGATCTCCTTTATTCCTGTGTATCAGACGTTTGTTTGACATTTGATTAAACCAAACCACTTCAGGCTAATATTTCACGTATTAACCTTCATGTTTACATATTTTTCCACTTAACCTCAGATGTGGTCCATCAGGCAAGACATGTTTAGAACCTGAACTTTGCTTCTTTGGTTTAGAAGCAAGGCTAACATTGCTAACAAATTCTAGAACTCAGTAGTCACCTCAATAGCTAAGATTCATCGTTTTCATCAGTTTTTGCTCGTTTTTAAAGTCCTACTGTGTTCTAAACCACATTGACTAGATGTGATTTGAAAGTTGTATTTTGTCAGAAACAGACATGTAGGTGATTATTGAGTTCTAGTGTTTGTTAGCGTTATTAGCCTTATATCTTCAGATCTACACACAACCACAATTGGACTCCAAAAGATACTATTGTGAGTATATTGTTACACGTATCAATTGCAGTGTGGCTTATAATATGTGTTGAAATGTTAACCATTAAATTTGGAAACTCTGGAGGCTCCAGATTTGCATTCCTCATTACCCGTAGCTCAGCCAGTTTGCATTGTTTTCCATGTCGTTACTGTTTAAAGCTTAACAGGATACTATGACATGGTTAAATGTTAACCTGTATTATTTTGCAGCATCCATGCTGAGCTGTGATTGGTCAGGATGCTCTTGCAGAACAGAATAAATGACTAGCGGCTCATTTGCATATTACATTGTTCTGTAATGGTCATGTAAAGGTCAGTACCATCATAACAATTAATAAACAATACTGTAGTAGCACCAGTGCTAGTAAACGTTTGTTGTTGGGCGGCTACTGTAACACTAGTGTATTACTACTGTAATTCAGATCTTTACAGATTGAGAAGTTAGACTTCAGAGTCATGTTGATGTGTGTTTGGCCATCGAGAGTGTAGAGGAGATGCGGGGGGAGAGGGGGGCTGGGTGACAGTGTTGTCTAACGCTCATCACTCACTGGTTAATGATACTCTTCTTTCATTTATTCTCGCTGTTCCCCTTCGTTCTCATGGGCCTGTGCGAGTCAGAGTGGGGGTCATCCACAGTTCATGACCCCCAGGTGGTCACCATCATACTGCTATGTCCTGAAACATGTGTGTGTACATTTGTTTTCATACATTTCATGCAGCAAAAAGTCAGATCTCATTCTTTGTTGATTAAAATGCTCCTATTTGAGAGAGAGAGAGCGATGTAAATATCATACAGGGGTTATATGAAAGTATTTTGGTACTGGGATACTGTACAGAAGGCTTCTAATTTTAAGAAAACTCTCAGTGGCCAGTCCAATCTCCAGACTTGAACCCCATTGAAAACTGAGATCACGAGGCAAACGGTTGCCTACAAGCCATCCAACTGCTTGAATTTTAGCTCCAGGATTGGCATAAAGCCACCCAACCTTACTCGGAAAGACTGGTGAGGAAGATGAACAAAGCCGGCTTATTCCACCAAACACTGATTTCTGAACGCTTCATAAATTCCTAATAAAACATAAACTACATATTTTTGTTTTTTTGCTTCTTAATGACAGACTTTTGATTTGGAATTTGGTAAAAATGTTGGCAGTAGTTTTATAAAATTAAACAAATCAATTATTTCACTCAAACTATAAAAAAACAGACAAACGGTCACTTGTAGTGATGTTATTTTTTTCAGTGCGGTAAATATGTATTTTTATACTTCATTTCAAAATTCCAACCAGACTTTACATTCTGTGAGACTTTCAAGATATATGCTCCAAATAGAATTGGTATCCAATAGAAATGCTCTGAAATGACATTCACATTGACACAAAGTACTGTCCGTTGACTTCCATTAAAAGATAAGAGCATTTTTCCTTCTCCTGAGCTCCAGTTTGGAGATATAAGATTTGTTCTCCAAACTTTATTCATATACAGTGGAACCTCGGTTATAGTTTGCCCTGTTTATTATATAATTTGGTTACCATTGACTTTTTGGGGGGAAATTTTATTTATATCTGCCCAGTTTTTGCCCACGTAACTTGGCGCTAATTTTACAAAAACAGCATCCACCCAAATTGTCACTCACCTGTAATTTCGTCTTTAATTCTGGGTTTATTTGTTGTTGTCTCTTGTTGATAACGCTCAAAACAAACCAAAACATCACACTAAAGCGACAGCGTGCAAAACGTGTCAAAACAAATAGAGGCCAAGAACCCAGAGAACAGGTGTACAAAACAAAGACTGGACTGGCTGGACCACACCAGCACTCTCTAAAACAGAGCGTAAACCTGTAAGAGTGATGTTAAATGTTTATTTACCCATTTCATTAGTCTTTTATATTTATTTCTCATTGTGTTCTGTATGTAAAACTATAGTTATTCTATATTAAATGTGTTTTGTTATTATGTTGGAGTGTCTGGAACAGATTAACTGGATTTACAGTATTATGAGAAATGTTGCTTCAGTTATTGCTAGTTTTGGTTATCAGACACTTTAGAACAGATTAATTTAGTACAGTAAATGTAGCATCCCAACAAACAGTGTGTTTGGGTTTTCCCCTAAAACTGTTGACCAGCTCTTTCTCGCCTTCACCTCACCAACCTCACTGGTTCTTGGTGTGTGTGTGTGTGTGTGTGTGTGTGTGTGTGTGTGAGGTGTTTTGTGAGCAGAATGGCAGATTTATAGGCTTTGTGCTGCTCTCGTGGTGTGAGAGTTGAAAGGAGTCTCTCTGGTGCTGTCACTAAAATATGTCTGTGTGTGTGTGTGTGTGTGTGTATGTTTCTCCTGTTTTTTTGAAGGTGTTGGTTGATTGTAACATGCTGTAAGTATTTAGCACTTGATTGTCTGAGGATGTGTTGTTGGCTGTGTTTGTTGCATCTGCGTGTTATTCGATCACTTCTTGCTCGCCTTCGTTGAGTCCTGCAAACCATCAACTATCATAATGCAGAGTAAAGGCTCCACCCCACCCCCTAATGCCCCCTTCCTTTGCTTCTTCTTTTCTCTCCACCCCTCCCTCACTCTTTATCTCTCCTGCATCCTTTCCTCACACCAAATTTGGGTCACAGCTGTAAAGGCAATGGGCCTGATTTGTCTAGTTCTGCTGTTTCCTCCACTGACATTGGGACTAGTGTATGTGTATACATACAGCAATAATACATTTTCTGGGACAGATGGGCCAGTTAGGTGGCCCAAAAATGAACATAGTTTTAAAAGTTTTTACATTCTTTTCATACTAGTAGGTCTATAAGACGGATAACAACAACACTACTATTACTACGATAATAACTGTGTAAATGTAGGCAAGTGTTTGGTTTGACTTTCGTTGGGTTGGGCACACCTTCACTTCTTTTTTCAGTATTACATTTAAGTTCATGAGGAGAAAAAATACCTGTGAAGGTTTTAATACCAAAAATGTGGGCATTTTTTGGGTTTATTTAGATCTACAGGTTTACCAAAAAGTCTTCCTTTGTGTGAAGATGGTTCAGGTTTAGTCTAAATAATGAATAACCTTTTTTTGGCCCAGTGGTCTAGCTGAAAGCTCTTAACATCTCAGCAGTGCATTTGAGACAATTGCGAATCAAGTGTTGTTGAGCACTGTTTTGTACTGACACAGTAAAATAAAAAACACAGTATTGATTTTTAATTAATAGTTTATACCCCCAACCACTAGATGGCACTGTTGTAATCTATACTCAGTTATTAGACTCCGTTATTAGACTCGGTTATTAGACTCGGTTATGATAACCAAAACAAGTGAGTTGATCAATATGTCTCATAAGAAATAATGTAAATACAATTAATCTGTTCCAGACACTCCAAAATATAAACAAAAACACATTTTATATAGAATAACTATAGTTTTACATACAAAACACAATGAGAAATAAATATAAAAGACTAATGAAATGGATAAATGAACATTTAACATCACTCTTACAGGTTTACGCTCTGTTTTAGAGAGTGCTGGTGTGGCCCAGCCACAGCCTTTGTTTTGTACAATTGTCCTCGGGGTTCTCGGCCGCTATTTGTTTTCGCACCCGTTTTCAGGTTTTAGCGCAGCGTCCCGTCGTTATCGTGTGTGCCGACGTGTTGTAGTTTGTTGTGAACATTATCAATGAGAAACAAAGCCAGAATGTAAGATGAATGCATGGGTAGATGCTTTATTTTTGCAATATTGGCAGCAAGTCACGTGGACACACCGACGAAAACCGGGCGAATGAATGATAACCGGGACAAAATTTCCTGGGGGAAAAAGTTGATGATAACCAGGACAAACAATAACCGAGGTTCCACTATATATCACCTTGCTTACAGTACATACAATCACAATATATTAAATCATAACTTCAATGCATGATGCATAACGATAGGTTCTTGCTAACATTCATTCCTATTTTAAGGTGCTAAATTACTGTGTTACTAACTTTTAGCTTTTGGTTGTAGTACCTAATGTGATGCTCAGTTGTCTGTGCGGTGTCCTAAAACTTTTGAAGGGCGGTATCGTTAAAGTTAGGTACGTGCATGTTTGCGCGATCAGGCCGAGAAAGCCCAGAGCCGAGGAATTAGAGTGTTTACCCCGGCTAACGTCCCTCTCTGACCCGCGTCCAGCATTCAGCGGCTGGCGGCCTTAAATCAATCTCCACATTCAGGGACCTCACAAAGGGCCCTCTCGTTAAAAAACGCAGGAGAAAGGCGAAGGGGGGGGGGGGAAGGCCCAGCAGTTACAGTGCTCTCCTTTGGAGGAGGAAGAGGAACGGGGGTGGTGGTGGTGAGGGTTGGGGGGGGGTGTATGGAGTGGGGGGGCTTATATAAAGGGCACGGTCTGCGTCCATGCCAGAAAAGACGGTGATTTCCTTTTGCAGCGGGGCCATACATCAGAGGGCCTCCCAGCTGCACTGTCACAAACTGACAGAATGACATGTGTCATTTATCAAAGGGGGGCCAAGGCTTGGGAAAACTCATATGACAAAGCCTGGGAGAGTTCACTCCCCTGCCTACACACACACATACATGCTTTCACTTCATCTCTCTCTCTCTCTCTCTCTCTCTCTCTCTCATTCCATCTCTCTCTTTCTCTCTCGCTTACTCTCTCTCTCTTAATCTCACACACACACACACACACACACACACACACACACACACACACACACACACAGTCCCCTCCCACCTCTCTTGCCTGTTGCCAAAAAATGGGCCTGCAATATTTCTGTCATCCCTGCACCAATGCTCCCTCTTGTCCTCTCTCTCTCTCTCTCTCTCTCTCTCTCTCTCTCTCTCTCTCTCTCTCTCTCTCTCTCTCTCTCTCTCTCTCTCTCTCTCTCTCTTCCTTTCTCTATGTAAGTGTGGGGTAAGAGACCTGCACAAACAGCTGAAGTTTTCATTTTTTTGCCCATTCCCCGGCATTTATTTACATGTATTTACACATATTTATATTTTGACAGTTGTTGTACAAGCGCGACTGGCATTGTTTAATCAGTATTACCAGTTAATGGGTCTGATTAAGGCTAATCAGCATGCTAATGATATAATCCTCTATAGTTAAAGAGATAAAGTGCTCCACGCTAGCTATATGCCGCTAGAAGATGGTGAGGACTCGATTCTCCTCACCGTGACCAGACTTTACTCTTTAAGTCCACAGTGGGGGGACATGTGGGGGGGGGGTGAAGGGGTCAAATACAGTTCAGATCGCATTGCTCTGGTCTCTAGGGAACAATTCAACAGTCCTTCAACATGTGATCTATGTACCTTTTTTTTGCTTTCTAGCACTGGATCCGAAGATAGAGTCCACTTAACGTCACCAGCTTAGCGTATTAAATTGCGTCCTTAACCCTTTTAGAAGTTACGGTTATGGCTCGGCGATTTGGTGTAATGCGATGCTGATTATTTCTCACTCGTCGCTCACGGACACAAGTGGGGAGACTCTGGAGAAAGTGCAGTCCACCTTTGAGTTACTGTTATGATTTACATCTGATGAAGGTTTATAGAAAGGAAAACTTTTATACCGACATATTAGTTAACTTATTTGTAAATTGTGTGTTTTAAGCAATTATTGTAAAATCGTGTAATGTAACTAACAACTTTTTGAGCACTAAAACTGCGCTATTGTTTTTTCAATTTAATCAACATATGGGTGTAACTTTACAAAAGTGCTGTGGACCAATCAGAAACTGATGTTTTTTACCCAACATAATCGAGTCTGAAACTTAAACGTTGTTGCCTTGATCCCTTGCTGCCTATGTAGGTGCCTTTGAAGGCAGCAGTGAGATAAAAGCAATTGTAACCAACTCACATTCAGACACAATTAAAACACTTATACTCTTTGTATATCTTCAAAATGTAACCAAACACAGCCTTTTAAGTAAGCATTGAATTTAGATACAACTTTCTGCTTCAGAATACAGCCTGATTAGGCAGCATTTCCTACATTCTGGTTGGGCGTCAAAATGGTGTTGCAGCAAAAACTGTCCCGCTGGAACCAAAATGACGAACAAAGTTGACGCGAGCACCAAGAAATGCTGTGTTGCTAAAAAGTGTTTACAGTATCAGGTCACCTGCAGCAGGCTGGTATATAAAATATTTTAAGAGCACACTTTCAAAAAGTGGTGGGGACATGTCCCCAGCGTCCCCAGCATCCCCAGCATAAATTACGCCTATGTTTCAACCCTATAGTGTAACAGTTATTAACTTGAATACTTTGGTTATAACTGTAAATTGTTCTTTAAAGACTATGTAACTACAATGGAAGACACATAGTTATGACAGAGACATATCAAGGGAGAAGCTCTGATGTCCCATGAGTAGAAAAAAAAAGGAAAAGAAGTGGATGATATGGTCAATGATGCAGCACACACACTGAATCGTTTCTTTCTGGAACACTCTCCCCAGGCCGCCTCTCATCCTTTCACCCACCCCTTTCTTTCCCTCTGTCTCTCTCTCTCTCTCTCTCTCTTTCTCTTTCTCTCTGTGTGCTTGTGTGTGACAGGGCAGGGCTTTTCATTTGTCTTCATAAGCTTAATTTATTTTTGCAGCCAGATGTGAGCTGACAGGCATCAGTCAGCGACACCCCCACCAGTCCCCCCTTCCCTTTCTCACCCCCCACCACCACCCTCTTCCCCCATCCCGCCGTTCCTGGGTCAGTACAACAGCCGCGTCTCTCCATTTGACTGAGTCCCCCCATCAGCATTACACAAGATGGATGTGTCTTTAAAGGCCAGATTGATTGTGGATATCAGAGTTATGGCATCATTTATCATGGGAAATATTATTCAGGTGCAGGGGGACAGAACAAGCCAAGGGGAGGCGGTCCAGGAGGGGGGGCATTGTTAGAGGGCAAATTGAAGGCAGCAAAAGTTTAATTGTGTGTGTGTGGGCGAGCGTGTGCATGTGTGTGGACTTGTTTTCATACATTTTGAGGACGCAGTCCAGGAACTGAAAGAGCAAAACTAGTGTTATGGTTTGTGAGGTTTGCAAATTAAATTATATAAGTTAAATACTTGGCATACATACTGACTTACCACACACACACACACACACACACACACACATATATATATATGTATGTATGCAGTGGTGGACAATACTTACTGGAATTGAGCCTTCACAAAAAAATTACCGTAGTATTAAGGATCCATACCATCCTTATCACTGTTGCCATAATTGCGTGTAACATGTTCAGCGTATTAACTACACAACTGCTGTGTTATTTTAACCACCGATTGCCAGAACAGTTACAAGTCCAAATATGACAATTCCTTCATAAAAGTCTACAAATTAATAGTTCAACACTTATTCAGAACGGAATATTATAAACATACCTAACAGCAATCAACAAAAAAGCTTGCTAGGAATTTATAAGCTAGCTAGCTAGCATACTAGCTAAATGCTCACGCTGCACCCAGCCACACAGAGCTGACATAGAATCCAGAGAGAATGATCCCCATGATTCTAAATCAAAATCTGATTGGTTGAGTAAACTCCCAATCCACAATAATAGCTTTAATGTAAAAGTACGAGTATGCAAGAGATAAACAGGAAGTCCTGGGGGAAGGGTTGTTCTATTTTCTCCCTAGAAACAACAATGTGAATCATTCTGATTGGTTCAATTTTTTTAAGCAGTTTCGTTTCCAGCACAAGTGTGAAAATTTGAGTTGAAAACCAATTTAGAGGAAAAATACAAAAGATTACTAAAGTGTTATTAACATAAATGACTTAAAATAGATAAAAAATTGTTTTCTTTTTCAAATACAACAAACCTTCAGAGAAAGTCTTGAAGGCCCTGATGGTTCGCCACTCTATGTGTGTGTGTGTGTGTGTGTGTGAGTATATTATTTATATATATATATATATATATATATGAGACATTGTTGTATATGTAGATGTTTATATATACTTTATAAATATCTACATGAAAACATATAGAATATATACATCCTGACATTGCATAAAAACGAGTGTGTATGCACATGTGTGAAAGGAGAAAGACGCAGGGACATTTTTTTCTCTCTTTCATGAAGACTTGGTGAATTTTTGATGCTTCCTCCTTCTTCTTGGCAATATTATGTGTTGCTGAGAGATGGGCTTCTTTCTTTCACATTTCTTTCACTCTCTCACTCTCAATTGCAAATGCACATGCATACTCTCTCTCTCTCTCCTCTTCCTCCTCCTCCTCTCTGTTATCGATGGTTTGGTAAGAGATGTCTTCCTGTCTCCCAGTGAGCTGTGTACTCACTCTTTCTTTTTATTTTTCTCTCTCTCTGTCTCTTGTCCAGTGTGTGTGTGTGTGTGTGTGTGTGTGTGTGTGTGTGTGTTATTGATTGTGTGTGGTGTGGGCCTCTGTATGATTTACTGCTCCTCTCGGACCCTCCACACACCCTGCTCCTCCGTCCGCCCACTTTCGCAGATCCTTCTGGAAAAATATTGCGCCTCCCTCCTCCTCCTCCTCTTTTATAACTCCGCCCCTTTCTCTTCTCCAAGGTTCACAGACCAACTTTAAGCTTCTATCAATGGAAAATTCATCATTATGAGTGCAGTCAGAGTCAGAGTGTAGTGGGAGAGATTTGTTAGTAACTCTTTGTAAGAGCACACTATTACCAAACATTAGTTCCACATCACTGAGGTGTAGTTACCTCCTTACGACAGAAGTTATGATCTTTTGGCAATTTGAGTATTTTAGTACTCCTAATAAAATGACATTTTGGCTTTGTACTTCACATTTAAAATGTTTACCATGCCAAGGTGAGGTATTTTCTTTGTCAACACAACATCCCTTGATAATTATTTCTTACAGAAAAGAAACTTTTTCTATAAAACATGTTCAATGAAGCTTTGTAAAAATCGTAAACATTAACGTAGGTTGTATAGCTATGATAAAAACCCTATACAGTTCAACCTTGACTGACGAGTGAATCAACTTACAAATTTTCCAAAATACGAGCCGTCGCTTGGTAGAATTTTTGCTTTACGATGTTCCGAGGTCTGAGTTATGAGTGAGCAAGTTTATGCCACCCACCACTAGGAGTCAGTAGTGAATGTGAGTGAGTGGTGAGATCATTGCTGAGCAGAGGTTGTGTGTTGGCGCTGTGTAAACACACTTGTCTCACTCGTTTTCTAAACATTTTGAAAGGGAGGAAGAAATAAACCTCCTTGGACGGAATTTTACTGAAACGTCCTGCAAGTGAAAGTGAGGAAAGTGTGGAGAAAAAGACAAAAGTCAATGAAGAAGAAGAAGAGAAGTAAAAAAGTAGCAGTTAAGTTTAGTAGTAAAGTGTGGCAGAGTGTGTAAGTTACATTTGGTAATAAATTGTAGCATTAAGTGTGTGGTGAGTAAGTTTTGCTATAGCACGAAATAAAAAACTTGACCAACCTCCTCCACCAACCTTCTCCACCTCCAACAGCATCTTCATCTTATCTTCAAGATAAATACACTCAATAACCAGTTTATTTCTTTATTCTCTTTTATTATCTATTATTATTATTTATACATTATTTGTTATTTATAAAGTACGTAAAAAAACACGTAGCACAAAAATTGTTGTGGTTTTTCAGGGGCTGGAAGAGATTAATAGCATTTCAATTCATTTTAATATGGGACATTTAATTTGATTTACCAGCAAATTGAGTTACGAGCTCCATCACATAATAAATTAAACTCTCAAGTCAAGGTTCCACTGTGTATGTATGTATGTAATAGCATAGACTTATGAAGAGTTTGAAATCTCCTCTCCTACTAAATTCTGACTCAAACTGCACTCATTAATGATGAATTCTGCTGTGAAAGCAGCTTAAATCAAACGCTTTTCATTATTTTTTCAACTATCTAAAGTTCATAGCACTTTACCATATAGGGATTGACTGACTATCAGCCTTAAATGCTAATCAGAGACAGTATTTAGCATTTTCCTATTGGCACATGAATGCTGTTTTCATGCCAATATAAGCATTTTTTGCTATCTATGCATATATCTAACACTTCTTTAGTCTGGCCCAATGTTCCACCCACAGAGCTTTTTGATTAGTTGAAATGTGGACCACATGTTGAGTAAAATCCAATCCAACATGCTTCTCAAAATAACTTCATTTTCACAAAGATTATCAGTCCCAAATACTGATTATTAGTGTCTAATTACTAATCGTTAATAATCGTATCAGCCATGAAAAAGAAAGCCAAACATCGGTCGAGCCTTGTTTACATCAGTGAATTCAAGCGATCAAAAAATGAAAGGATTTGGGCAAAGTAATGTAGGCCTTCCCATGGGTTCATATGCTCTATGTAACAATCATAATGTTTTGTCCAAACTGCATCAACCTAATAGCTGATCAGGTCTTATGTTATATTTGAGAGTCATAATTCATAGTCTTGATCACCTATGACTGCTACACTTTCTCCATCTACATTCATCTCCTCCTCCAAAGTGTGAGCCTGGACCTGCCCGAGGGCACTGCTGAGGAAGGGAAGAGTCCGATGTAGTGGTTGTATGCGTGCGACTGGTTGATGGCACAGTTTTATTGGTTTATTTGTAAATGTCAATAATATACTAATAATTATGGGTTGTAATGCTGGGATAGAGATTCAGGAGTGTCCAGTGATAGATCAGAAGCAACAGTTGTTGTACTGATGATGCCAGTAGGAGTCGTTGAACTGTTGAACTACATAACAGCAATATCTGCTGAACTGGTGGATTTTAGCAAAACCTGTAGCCCCAGCAGCATGTCCTGCTTTACGAGGAGGTATGGGGGGGATATTTACGAGCCCTGCCCTCTGAAATACTCTTCAGAGAGGAAACTGACACCACCTGGTAGCGCTCTGGACTGCAGTGAACAGCTACGATTTTACGGCAAGCTGACCTATTGAGGCCTAGCGGTAACCTGCCCCAGCACTACATACTGATACACATTCAACACACTTACCACCAACTTCTTCAGTGAGTTTTTCTAGAATCCTAGCATCTACAAGTTATTTCTTCATCGCTCTGAATTACATAGTTAATGGTATGAATTATTCAGTAGCCAGAAACACGGTATTAAGGTTTTTTTTTGTTTATTTTTACCCAATTTTGTCCCTCAGTGTGTTTGGTATCCCATTCGTTGACTCTTCCCATCACTTGTAATGTCTCTGACTCTAGGAGGGTGCAGACTAACACAGGCCTCCTCTGATGCATGTGAAGTCAAGCTCCGCCTCTTTTCCAACTCCTGCCGATACATCGCTGCCGGGCAGCCAATGCGCTTGGAGGAAAGCGCAGGATCCCCAGTTCTGATGTATCGCCTGGCAGACACCTTAGCCAGCCGACATTACTTAGTAGAGCTGGGGAGAGAGTGCCATCTTACCCGCCCAGAGAGAGCACAGCCAATTTTTTGGCAAGCAGCATGACCTGGGATTTGAACACAAGATGCTCAGATCATAGTGACGGCGCGTTAGTCCGCTGAGCCACCCACAGTATTGAGTTTTCAAAGTTTACATGCAAAGATAGGAGGCAGACAGTGAGGTTGTCACGATACCAGATTTCAATATCGATACTAAGTGTAGAATCACAATAGTCATATCAAATCGGTAATCAGGTTATGAATTAAAAACAAGCTTTTAATGCCAAATGTTTATTTGATGGAACACATTTTTACACACATTAGGCAGTTTAACACTCTGTAATCCATTCAAAACTCTTCACTTATAAGCAAAATACAGAGTTAAATATGTACTTTAGAAAGTAATGCGAAGTATTCAAATTAGACTACTTGATTGCCAAATTTCAGTTCTTGATGCAGCTCTACAAAGTGGTTCAATTGTGAGGTGTTTAGACCTCTAACTGCTACATATCTCTGCTGTAGTAGTGCTGTAATTTTGTGTCTGTGATCAATGCAAATGCAGATGCCACTTTCAGAAGAAACCAGCTATGGCCAATAGAGTAATAACCGAAATACCTGGGCTTGTCCAGAACAACATTCACCAGAGTAAACCCGCAAAGCATGTGATGTGAAAAGACATTCTTTGGGATGTGAATTGACATTTGACCCACGGTTGACATCCCCACCCCAGTAAACCTCCTAACCCTGGAGATATGCTACTTTATCACCACAGTACCAAAACTCGACTCACAGCATCATGATACTTGGTACCAAATCGGCACTCTGGCTGTAAGACACTCACCATTGCCTTTAATGTCAAATGTTTATTTGATGGAGCACAGACATACTTCTGTGTTTTTACAGATTAACTAATGTCTGTTCTTTTTAAAGTGTAACCTCTGTAATCCATACACAAGTCTTCAGTTGTCAGCAAAATCAGAGTACAGTGAAAAGCTGCCAACATAGTGGCACTGTTTAAAAACAGTAGTGAAAGTGAGCGTGTAGGGTTGATTGACAGTTTTAAGTATTGGAAAGTTTTGTTACTTTTGATACTTGGTGTGCAGCTCTACTCTGATTATAAGAAATTTAAATCTGAACAGTTAATTAAAAATAATTTGACCCCCCCCCACATACTGTATATGTGAATCCGCTTGTAGAGCACAGCTGAATGTGTTTGAATTCAGCCATCCTGTACATTTACTGTGTGTGTGTGTGTGTGTGTGTGTGTGTGTGTGTGTGTGTATCTGTCTGTCTGTCTCTGTGTCTGTGTGTGTGTGTGTGTGTGTGTGTGTGTGTGCGCGTGTGTCACAAATGAATGGCTGCTGCCCATATTTGTCTCCAGCATGTGCGGGGTTTCCCGGTCAAAGAAGGGTCAGATTCTGGGAATGTGTGCTAGTGAGTGTGTGTGAGAGTGAGTGTGTGTGTGAGAGAGTGTGTGAGTGTGTGAAGGGAGGGATGACGGTACTGGTGGGAGTTGATTGATGGGTTATTGTGCAACCAGACTCAGCTAGACTGAACTGGTGAGGTCATGGCCTGAACACAGACTCCCCCCCCCTCCCTGCCCTCTTCTCACTCTTTCTCTCCATTCTCTCTGATTTTTTTATCTATCTCTCTCCATTCTCACCTCTTCTCTCTTCTTTCTTCTTTACTCACTCGCTTGCTTAATCTCTCTCTTCATCTCCTCCCTCCCTTTCTGCCACACATCTATCTCTTTTTTTTTTTGTGCTGACCATCCCCTTTCAGTGCTCTCTTCTCTTTCTCCCTCTCTCTCTTCTTTTTGTTTTCTTTGTCTCTCTTCCACAGATTCCTCCTGTACTTTTTTCGTGAATTATTCTCTGCAGCCGCATGTTGATTGCGGCAATTTATCAGACGTGTCTTCCTTTCGAGCAACTTTTCAACAAAGTGCTCTCGTCGCAATCACTTTTGTTATGGTTTAGAACTTAATCTATGATCTGCTATCAAACCGTGTTTGTACTTCGCTGCAGCCATCTTTTTTGCCTCAGAGAGAGCGAGCGAGCGAGCGAGAGAGAGAGAGAGAGAGAGAGACAGAGACCGAGAAAGAGAGACAGAGAGAGAGAGATCGAGATCGTCACTGTGAACGATGGCTTTTCTTGCTCTTGCTGCACTCCCAGGCACTGAATAGTGCTCTGGTACAGGTTATATCTCTCTCTCTCAGTCTCCCTCTTTCTTCTCCTTTTTCACTCACTCTTTCTCTCTCAGTCTAGATTAAATCACAAAATACACTCCCTCACACCAAGCACTGTCATTCACACGTAGCCATAACAGAAAGTCTGTGGGCTATGATACATGCGATAAGTATAATAACACATAAGCTCGCTCTACACAATATATCTGCTTTTTATATTACGTATTTGTGTCTTTATTGCAATATTGCATTGCCCAGAAGGTGCCCTAGTCCATCACAGAAACTGTCCGAATCACGCTGCCTAATCTTGAACCATGTCACATGGAAATATGAAGAGTTTACTGGTGTACGAGCACATAATACCACAGTGTATGTCTACGTATATACAATACTGTGCACCCAAACAAGGCATCTTCACAATAAGTGATTCATTAAAATGAATCATTAGCATGACTACAATATTATGAAGCTGAAATCTCGTGAGCTAGTTTGGAGAACAAGTTTGGTTCTAGATCTCGTCAATGTTCCTCAGCCATTGCGTGGTTTTATTCACTACCAGCACACTTGATTTAAGTATTGATTAAACATTTACATTTACAGCTTTTGGCAGACACACTTATCCAGAACAACTTACAATTTCACTCATTACATGTGAAGTCTAGCCCAAAGATTGTGTTCTTGCTTGAACCTCCATTTAACCAAACCTAGTATTGAGAACTGCTGGTCAGTAATCTTGAAAAAGGTTGTTGTTATTGGTATTTATTCTAATACAGTGGAACCTCGGTTATCGTTTGCCCTGGTTATCATGCAATTTGGTTATCAACTCTCCAGGGAATTTTTGTCCCAGTTATTGTTCATCCACCCGGTTTTCATTGACGTGCCTATGGAACTCGCAAAATATCACAAAAACAAAGCATCCACCCACACGTTCGTCATTCATTCTGACTTTGTTTCTCATTGTTTCTTGTTGATAACACTCAAAACAAATGAAAACATGTCACACTAATGGCAGCGCTACCCCCTGAAAATGGGTGTGAAAACAAATATCGGCAGAAAACCCCAAGAACAGGTGTACAAAACGAATCCTGCTGGCTGGACCACACTGGCACTCTCTAAAACAGAGCGTAAACCTGTAAGAGTGATGTTAAATGTTCATTTATCCATTTCATTAGTCTTTTGTATTTATTTCTCATTGTGTTCTGTATGTAAAACTATAGTTATTCTATATAAAATGTGTTTTTGTTCATATTTTGGAGTGTCTGGAAAAGATTGATTGGATTTATATTATTGCTTATGGAAAATATTGCTTCAGTTATCATTCGCTTTGGTTAACATCAGACACTTTAGAACAGATTAGTGATTTTCTGAGCATTATAAACACTTTTCGCCCAAATTCGTAGCCTTTAAAGTCTTCATAGGAATACCTAAAGTTTTGCACAGTACTGTGTATATCATTATAATTGTAATGTGATAGTTTGTCTCTATTGTGCTGCCCTACAGAAGTCAGGTGTGATAACACCAACTTGGTTTAATGTGTTTTCGACACCCAGCGTGGTGTTTATTGCCACACTCGCAGCAGCTGCATGACTGTTAGCAGAGGGTTTTAAAGCAGTAAAGCTGTACTTCAAACCTCGTCAGCCGCTCAAATGGGCGGCCATGGGAAAGTGAGGATAAAAAGGCTGCGATTGTGTTGGAGCAGAATGGAGCAGGGGGTTGCTGCGGGGTCATCAAGGTGTAGTGCTGCGCTTCTAATTGTTTTCCATCTCCACTCTCCTTCAGAATGGCCTGATTTATGGCAATTATCCATCTTTAGGATCATCTATCAAGCTAGTAGTTGCTAGGCAATAGGAGCAGCTGCTGGTGTGTGTGTGTGTGTGTGTGTGTGTTTGAATTGCTGAGTTTTCTGTCAGACATTCGGCATAGGTGACGGTCGAGACATCGTTCTTTGGGATTTCAAGAAACAAAAGACATTTTCTACCTCCTTGATATTTATTGTTCTTTGTGTGGTGAAATGGTTCTGTGGTCTGTTGTATGATGTTCTATCAAGACCCTTTATGGAAACAGTTCTTCATAGCACCCCCAAGTTTTATTATTGGTATTACTGGTAGAAGCTGGATTAGAATTGCTTGATATGGACTTTTGATTATATTCCAAGATATTTAGTCTATTTATGCATTATTGTAACTCTGCCCAGTTCAGAGTGATGGTTATTCCATGTTACTGAAATATGTCATTGATATTCACATTTGTGAACAGTCTTGAATTTAGATTTTGATACACCAAATTCCAATAGTTCATACCAAAGTGATACTCTGGCTAACCTGTATGTTTTTTAAAATTCAGAACTGAAATTCATACTCCGTATTCAGAAAATACAACAAGCTACATCAATGTGGGAAAAATAATGCAACTAATTTTAAGAAGTTCTCTGGAACCTCGGTCATTAATCTGTTATAAAGTGCCTGATGATAACCAAGACGAACGATAACTGAAGCAATATCTCTCATAAGAAATAATGTAAATCATCAAGTCACGG